>JAVQJD010057527.1:0-15057 GCA_036023655.1 Nannoperca australis
GTGTGTGTGTGTGTGTGTGTGTGTGTGTGTGTGTGTGTGTGTGTGTGTGTGTGTGTGTGTGTGTCAGTTTCACTAGCGCACTGGGTGTTGGATACCTGATGGTGTGCACCGCAAACTACCCCAATGTGCTGGCCTTCTGCTTCCTGGACGAGCTACAG
Organism: Nannoperca australis; assembly: GCA_036023655.1. NCBI lineage: Eukaryota > Metazoa > Chordata > Actinopteri > Centrarchiformes > Percichthyidae > Nannoperca > Nannoperca australis. The sequence continues at coordinate 159 of JAVQJD010057527.1, forward strand.
AAGGAGTTTATTGTGACCTACGACACCAAACGAATCAGCAGTGCTGTGCGGCCGTACTCTTTTATTGAATTTGGTGAGGTTTTACAGCATGTTTGCACTAATTATGACATGGTAAATCTTACGACATGAGACGCCCAGAGTTAAAGGGCAGCGGTGGGGAAATAGGGGGGAAGATCCATCACAAAATAAGATGTTGTACCAATTTCTCTGACAAAATTAGCTTTATGTTGGAGCATGTTTTATTTAACTATATAACCACAGTTTCTTTTATATATATATATATATATACACACACACACACACACACACACACTTTTTGTCTTGCTCGTTCTTACTTTCCCATTATCCTTACAATTGTTTTATATTCCCTCTTCCTGTATGCGTTAAAAAGTCTGAATGGAAGAAGGTATGTTCTTCTGGGCTCAACATAAGGAATTCTGGGAAATGTAGGAAATAAGTGTAAAAAGAACAACAACAAAAAGGCAGTTTTAGAGAAAAGCGGTTGCAGCAAATAGTAAGTGACAACATTTCATCACAGAATGACTTCCTACAAACATTACAGTGTATCATGAGTTGGGTTGCGTGCTTATTGCCATCTTTGATTGATCTGTTGAATATTGTGATTAATTAATACATTTTTTAGCTTGTAAAATGTCAAAGTGTGGAGAAATGTCCATCACAAGATCTCAAAGGCCAAGTGGACATTTTTCAATGTTCACAGTTTTTAATGATATAAAAACAGCAAATCCTCACATTTGAAAAGTAAAACCTAGAGAATGTTTGGCATATACACTTTACAAATTACACAATTAAACAATAAATCAATTATTAAAGTTTGTGTTGAGTAATTTTTCAGTTTGTTAATTAATCATTTCGGAGGCAATTCATAGTCTCAAAGACTGAAATCTTGCTTTAACCCTGACCGAACATTCTGCTCTTATATACATATAATCAGTTTATCCCCGTTGTGTTGCCCCCTGTGTTACTGTATTAACCACCATGTCGCTGCTGACTGCCATCCATCAGACACCTTCATCCAGAAGACCAAACAGCGCTACAACAGCCCGCGCTCCCTGTCCACCAAGTTTAACCTGGCCGACATGCAGACCGAGATCAAGCTGCGGCCGCCTTACCAGCTCTCCCCTGAGGACCTGCGTTCTATCAACGGATTCTCAGTGCACACGCCCTCTAAATACAAGGGCATAGGTAGGACGTGCGCTGCAGCCACACGCATGTACACACCCCATACACAAATCATTCAAGTATGAAAGAGACTTGCTATTGTAATAGACTACCAACTAAATGCCCATTGTGGAGATCAAAGTGTTATCTGATCTTATCTTACTCTCATTAATTGGCACATTAACACTGGTAGCCCTGGTCTTTGTAACACACTGACATGGTAAGGTCACTGGTGATTTCCTCACACTACTGTGCTCTTTACTACGCCAGTCAAGGAACAATACTGGATGCACCGTTTCACTTTGTGTGTTTCTATTCTACATGCTTGTTACAATGTTTAAAGGTCCAGTACAGTGTCAACACGTAGTGAATCCACACCAGCCTTTTTCAATTACTCTTGAATTCTTGGAATGGGTTTATACATCACTTACAGTATCACAGGCTCATTACTTTCACCTAAAAACAACAACATCAAAAAATGTATGTGTCATTTTCAGTATTCAAAACTAGTGGAAATATTCTATCTATCTAATATTCATCATTTTCTGCACAATACATTCTAAATATCAACACTTACTGTTGAAATCATTACTTTTTTAGGGATAATTAAGAGCTAATTTAGCATTTTCTCCCCTTTTCTTTCAATTACGTGAAACATTTCTGAGCTATAAAAGCTCAAAGGTGCATTTCAGTAAAATGATTTTCAGTAAAGGATGAATCTGCAGATGATGTATGTCTGGTGGTCAGATATGATTCTGCTCAGTCAAACAGCTCCTCCGTCGGTCCGCTTCCCCTCAGTGGCCCCCTCTCGTACGCACCGTAACACCTCAGCTGCCCCGAGCTAAGCGATGCCACCTCGGGTCACTTCGAACTGATGTGTTGTGTCCCCCCCCCATCCCGACATCCTCTTCAGGGCAGCTCTGCACGCTTTGTTCACTCTCTGTTGGTTGCTCTTGCCATTCTGTTTTCTGAGAGAATAAATCATTTTGTCCAGGGGGGGATGAAGTATGCTAATCTGATAAAAGTGTCGCATCACTCCTTTCACCGTGCCAGCGTTTTGGAAGATAAAAACAATGTATGCTTGGCTTTTCATTTCTGCTCAAGGATTTGTGCTTTTATCCTGCATATGATTGTTTTATGAATTAATACATTTCATAAAATATATCCGTTTTGTTAGTCTTTGGAAAGCAGATTTTTTTGTTATTAATGCTCTTCTAGTTCATTTGTCAAGGCAGATTGTGCTGAGTCCGCCTTCTTTCTCTCTCAGCCCCCACGCAGATGTTGGAGCCGGTGACTCTCCCAGGCATCGTGTCCTGTGTGCTCAGTGTCCTCTGTGGGGGCCTCAACCTGCTGCGAGGAGTCCACGCTATAGAGAGCATACTACAGGTGAGAGGACATAACAAAGGTGACATTCAAAGGGGAACCTCATAACCCTAATAACAAGGTGACTACGTGGTTAAAAGAAGTCAGAAGTCATGATCACAGTTTACAGACTTTCTTATGCAGTGAGGGATTATTAATGACATTACACGTGCACTCACTTTTGGTTTCCAAATAAAGTGGTGATTTTGACTAATTGTCTGACTACTTGTGTTTCCTGCCGTCTGACTTTGTTTTTGCAACATCATCATACAAAGTAATAGTTACCATAACTGTGAAAACGAAGCGGTTATGTCGTCAGTCTTCCATATGCATCCATTCTGATCCCAGAAAGTGTCAATGTCACATCATATTCTATTAAACTAAATGAAAAAAGAATACATATAGGAACCTCTAAATGTTCTTGTCGTATTGGTTTCTTGATGCTTTGTCTAGACATGGATGACTAGTGCTGAAACAAATCCCATTTCTTCCTGTCTGCAGAATGACGATGAAGACTTTAATTATGTGATTGCCTTCTTCCTCGGCACAGCAGCCTGTCTGTATCAGGTAAGTTATAGTCTGTGGTAAGAGCAGCCCATCACTGACTAACAGCCCTGCACTTTGCAGCTCAGCAGCTTGTCAGCTAGACTAACATTAGCAAAAGCTCAATACCCCCCCCCCACTACCTTCTCCAAAACATTTTCATCAGCTCCTTTGGTGCAGATCCTGATACTAAACAGCACCACAAATTGGTAGACTGATGGGGGGGGGTATCAGATGCGATTTCTTACTTACTGAGCAGAATTATGATTGCTCCATTGTTCTTCCACTTATTTTCCCTCTTTTTCAAAGAGTGCAGCATTCAGATCCTTCTCTGCCATTCTGTTTCAGTGCTACCTGTTTGCCTACTTCTCCGTCTGGAGAAACAGTAAGTCCTTCCTGGCGTTTGCACTCATCTGTCTGTCCAACATGTATCTGTATGAACTGAGAAACATGTGGCAGATCCTCTTCCATGTGGCGGTGGGGGCCTTCATGACCCTGCAGATCAGACTGAGGCAACCGCTGGGGAAAGCGCCAGACTACAACGTCTGACACAAACTTTAAACACAAAGGACAAACGTCAGTCTGATGTCTCGCACGCGCCCTGGAAATGCAGCGGAGACGGCACTGACCAGTCTGGAGGACAAAGTGGAAACAAAAGAACAATCCTAGTTCAGAAAGACTGTCAACTTCATCCCAGCACCACCGGACGGTGACAGATCTCCGTGTGGACCAGGAAGAAACTCTGCTGCCATATTTCAGTGCTGCCATAGTTTAGGTCAAAGTCCTGCATATGTCCAGTTTTGCAAAACTCATACTCTGTCAAGTATCAGAACCCTCCTGTTCTGTATATCATGCAAACCCAGTTCTAACCAAATGCACAGGCTATGTATCTTCCAGTACCAGAGTTGGTGTACCAACACCAAAATGATCCTTTTTTTTTATACCTTACTTTAAGGAATGAAAAATCATTGTTTCCATTTAGCTGGAAAATGGGACAGTCAGCGGCGCACACACTGGATGCAGTGTGTGTTGTCTTCGATACTTGAGCTACAGACACACGGACCCAAACATTGAGGTTCACTAGCCAGCCGTTATTTCCTTGAGCTCAGCCAACCACCCGTGTGGGCTCGGCTGAAGGCTAACCTGAGGTTTAACAGCATACGGCTGGAATAACTATTTTAAAAAAAATCATTTGCAGTGTAATTGAAGTTAGGAATGATAAAATGATTTTAGGAAAAATGAACAAAGAGACTTCAAGACTGGACATTAACTTCAGTTTCTTGTTCAGTTTTTCCAGTTCATTGTGCATGGTGTTTTGTTACATGCACTTTTTGCACGCGCGGAAGGACTCTGGTTTAAAGCTATGCAACGCTGCCTTGTGTGTGGCCCGCATTTCAGTTGGGTGTTTTCTGTATTCAGGAGCCAATGATCATAGCTTAAATTTACAGATAGTTGTCGTTTTGTAGAACTGTTTTTTTTGCTATTTATTTACTGACTGATTGTCCAGTGACGTGGTCACGGAAGGTTTCTACAGATTTATATTGATTTTATTAACTTGTTTTACGTTTGCTCCATCGTTCTTCCGCAGACTGGCGCCTCGAGTAACTCCCGCTCCAGTAGACACAAACAGCCTGTTAGCATTCATACCCTACTTCCTCGCCCACACAGCCTCAAGCATATGCCAGTGTCAAGTGACTCTGTTAATAAACAGGTCTGTGTTGGCAGCAGTAAGGATGCGTAGCTGTGTTGTCGTGGCGAGAGGCGGCCCGTATCATCCGAGCAGCCTGCGGCGTGCTTTTCCTCCCACCAAGCCCCACGGTTCATACGTGGTCGCGACAAAAACTCTCCCAAAGTCTCTCCGTGTAATGGAAATTAGCAGAGTGTTCACATTTAGCACAGTCACATTCAGGAGATGTCACATCCGTTGTCATTAGGCAGTGGGAGATCTGTTCAGGGAATTATGGAAAGATTTCCTGGCCTCCTGCACCATCCCAACAAATAAATGGCAAACAAATGAAGAAGAGTGGAGAATTGAGTCCTGCCTTTAGTGTTCATGTGTAGCTGTGCCACGATTGTCATAACGTCTTTTGTTTTTGAAAATAATGTCGCTCTTACTGGAAGAAGTTGAAGTGAAAATAAAAACGTAGCTCCACTCCATGTCCATCTGGCATCTGCACTACAGATCTGTCAGGGGACGGCTGCAACACTTTAACTTCATATGATTCATCATCGCTCTCTGAATGTTCCCTGCTTTTCAACAGCAGCACCACACCTACATGACCTAATCGCTCCTTTACGCAATATGGCTCAGACTTGAATGGATCTCATCTTCACCGGCTCAATTTGTTCACATTGTGTGACTTCACATTCTCCTTTGCCACAACAGTTAAACGTGTAGTGTGGGTGTGTTGTGTAAAATAGGAACAATACAATTCAAGGCTTTTATATCCTGGTTTATCCGAGTATGGAAAATGAATGTGATCATTTTCGGGTCTTTAAAACTTGGGAATGAACTGCTTGAATGTGTTGTACAAATATTTCACATTTTCATTTGTGTGATTTTACACTAGTGTACATCACACCTTCTAAAGTCATGATTAGAATACAAAAATATTATGAACAATGCCATCTAATGTTAAATTCTGGATTTGAGGTGAAATGGAAGATGTGGATTCAGAGCAGAAGTGCATTTTCTTAATTTTCTGTTGCACGCGCCGACACGATAATTCACCATAACGTGATCTGGGCCTCCTCAGTCCACCTGCAACATATTTACTCTTGTATTGTCTCTGAGCTCAGCTATGGAACATTGAACATTAAAAATCTGTGTCATTACCAAGTCTTTTTTTTATTGGCAGTGCCGGGGCATTCGATGAGATCTGACGCATGTTGCTGTAACTGTGAAAAATACAGAATTATAAAAAAGTATCCTTTAATATGGAAGGATATCGGATCCAAGTCCTTTATAATTTCAAGAAAACATGTACCTGACCTTGGAGGCTGGAGCCTCCAGCATTTGGTCAATGTGAGTTTTAGTTACTAAATGCTGACTTTACTTTAATTCCCTTTCTCTTTGAAGCAACAGATTGCCTCATGATGCAGAGGCAGCTGAAATACTTTTCAGGCAGCACTTTGTCTTTTATTGTAGTGATGTCACTAGAGGTATTATGAATATTAGAATTTGTTATTTGTGGGCGCTTCATTATAAGGAACAGCAGTTTCCTCCAGATGTAGATTAATGGAGCAGGGATACACGTTTTCTTAAGCAGGAAGTTTCGGTATTGTAATGACAAATGGGTTCTGCAGGTGTAAATTGTCGATTACTTGAAGCACAGTTTGAACTTGTCATGCTTCAAGTGAATGTCAGCGATGATGTTTTTGTGCCAGAGCTCTCACAGACGGGGGCTCACAGGTTGGCTGTTGAAAAAAGGTCAAAATCGTTAAGTCTTAGGCTCTGAGGATTCTTTTTGTTCCAACGTGCTTGAGTTCGCCTGAGAAAAGCCAAGTTAACACTATTGTGGTTACTGCCTGCATTACTGTGGCCTTTGATTCCATTTCAGACCACTCCTCACACCCTTAAACTTCTAAATATGCTCAATTTAAATTGAGAGAATTAATTTAAATGAGGCCAGCACTGCTTCTTAAATGCATATCACGAGTCATTGAATTAACTATTAACCAAGACCCTAATTTTTTTGTATTCAGTGTAATGACCAGTGATTTGACTTCTATATAAATATAGGTATTAAAGCTGTAATGGATAAAGTATTAGTCAGGGTGCTAATCAGCAGATTAGCATTTTGATCCATCTCTTCCATCATGTATAAACAGTAATCATGACGGAAAGAAGACAAAGGACCCAGCGTATACACCAAGTGGTGTTGTGCTGCTGCCATCTGTTGGTGAGCCACACCAACATGGTAAAAGAATCCCAAATATAAGCCCAATGCCTGCTCATGCTGAGGGCTTTTCAATTCTGTTGCATAAGAAAGCAATAAAGGGGGGATAGTTTCTCAATAAAAGCATCTACTCCCAATACACATTATATGGCCAAACGTTTGCAGACATCCAGGCTTTACACCCATAAGTGATTGCACATTATAAAAAAATATTTCTTTATGGACCCTGCTGTGCTCACGGAGGCATTCTCACGTTGAAACTAAGTCTAAAAGAAGAGCTTTTGTTGTCTACGAGTATGCTGAGACAACAGGCGTTCATCTCAATCCAGGCAGATTATGCAGAAAAGAATCCAGATGAAATCATGTCGTACCTGTGAAACATTTCTGGAGTTTATTTGACTGTAAAAAAAGAAAAAAGAGCATAGTGTTTGGCATGACAACAAGACGCAGCCTCACCTTCATCATGAAGATCCTCAGCTGTAGAAATGAAAAAGATGTGCTCTTCTCGAACTCTTTAAACCTTAGAAATGATCCAGTCAGGCACCTCATAGCTACACTCCTCTCTGCTCTGTCTTCTCTGCAACCCCTTGTGTTTTCTAATGGCACACTGCTGCACAATAAGCAGTAAAAAAAAAAGGGGGGTGCTCACGTGGGCGTAGAATGGCACTGCATTCAAAGAGTGAAAGTTGAAAGTGACACTTAAAGTTTCAGTAGTGGTGTGTGAAGATAATGGTTGCAGCAGTACAGTACATTAACAAAACAGAAACCACCAGAGTAGACCAGTGCAACCTCCTTTTCATCCAACAGTCTCAAAGCAAACATTTAGACTGAGCGCCAAGTTTCTCTTTTCCTTTGAAAACGAGAAACTAAAAACAACATTTAAAGATTAAGGCTGGTGCTTGTATAGATTATCCCATGAAAAGACCAAAATCAGCAATGAATCGATCCCACAAACGAGCTCCATTGTTGTCCAACAACTAGTGCCGTTCCACTGGGAATCATTATATCCCATAACCCTAACCCTTAGCTTGATTAATTAAAATCAATTTATAAATAGATACATTTTAAAAAGCTATGATAACTTGTTTAATTATATTTGCATTTAAAAAATGCATGATAAAACCTCTAATTTGCTGATTTATAATCTATTTAACATTTTATTTCCTAATTCTGACTTAAAATGATCAATTAATATTTTACTTTTTAAATGGAGCAACATTATTTTAAAAATCCTGTAACATTGTTATTCATAATTGTAATTAATTGGTGTGTCTGCCTGCAAATGTCATCTAGCAATTCATTTGTTTCCTGCTTTAACATTTACAGTTTCCATTTCAGGATCAATTTAATTTGAAGATGTGTGAGCAGCCGGCCAAATAAGTTGGTCAGTCCTGAACACAGCGTCCTGGTGCAGTAAAAGCTCACTAGCGTAGTGCACCAAACATGTATTAGATAATAGATAATAAATACTCTCTTTGCTAAAAACAAGGGAAGTAGGGAAGTAGAAAGTATTGAGCGGTGGACCAACACACTGCTGATTGTGGAGTTTTCATAAGATTAATAAGAACATAAATATCAAATAATGCTAGCTGTCTAAAATTTGCTATATTTCTCACTATTCTCAGGTAGGAACTTGACACTGTTCAGAAATGTACTGATCACTGTACTCTGTGACTCAGCCAAGACAAACAGAACCAGCTGTAATGTTTGGTAATAACACCACACACAGAAAATCACTAAGATCTATGGAAGCCGACAGGTTACAGACAGTTTGTCCGATGACATGCTGAGTTATGGTGTAATACTGAAGAAAACTGCTCTGATAAGAAACAAAATAAAGAAAACTGCAGTTAAAAGGGCACATTTCCACATGGGCGTCGTCTATCCCTGTCCGCAGGATGAGCATCATCACCGTCGTCAGTATATAGTTCATATTAAAGGCCTCATTGGACATTCATTGGGTCGTACCATCTGATTGAGCAAGCAAGGGGGGGGGGGGGGGGGGGGTCCTACAAATCGAAAAACCGCACAATTTTTTGAAAAGAGCAAGAAAAACGGGCGTTCACGGGGCGTCGATCTGCTGAGGCTGAATGGTACATCAGGCGCTACGCTAAGACCAGGCAACATCAGTGAGGACTTCTGAAATCCCAACATGAGAGTGAAGCAGTATGTACATCTGAATACACATTGGTGTTTATAGATAGATCTCTAATATATTAATGTACAAAATATAGTATCTTAAAATATCTGATAGGGTTTGGTGTTCTGAAGTCAAAATACAAAATGTCGAAGATTAGAAAAAGCTCTTCATTGACATCCTCTTTGTGTGTGTGTGTGTGTGTGTGTGTGTGTGTGTGTGTGTGTGTGTGTGTGTGTGTGTGTGTGTGTGTGTGTGCTGTTGATACTATAGTGTGAGTTTGTGAATTTATAAGTGTGACGGGAAGCTTCCTGTAAACACTGTGGAGCGTTTTCTCTCTGTTCTTATAAAAAAAGTGCCTCTGAGGGACCTTCTCACCTGTAGGACGCACTTTTGACCGAGAAGACAACTTAATGCCTCCATCGATCTGTTAATTATTGACGTGATCACATATACAAGGATGGATAGTGCTGCGGTGCTGGCTGAGTGTCCAGAGATTTGTACCTGTATCATGACAACATGGACAAGATGTGTTTTACATACAGTACAGAAAATAATATACATACACATAAAACTGTCTGCGTTTTACATGTACATATACACTTGAGCAGGAGAAAGGCAGAGAGAAAGACAGGAAATGACGTAGTTCATGTCCTCCTGCAGATTTGTCCGAAAACCCTCAAGAATCTGGCAGATTTAAGCAAATAAACTTTCTTCCAGAGCATTCCTCCTTCAGGACCTAGACTCACGCAGCTGGCAAAACCTGACTTTACGCACTGATCTTTGGTGTCAATGGCAGATTCAGGCTAGCTCGTGTCCTCAGCCAGCTGATCTTTAGGATGCACCTTCTCCTTCCCCATCGTGACCTCAGTAGGTTTAAGAAAGCATCGGCGCTGTGAGAAGAGACGCCTCCGTCTGCTGTAAGCTGTCAGAGGTCCGTGAGCCTGCTCGGTACGTCAGAGGCCGGGTTAGGGCGCCTACCCCAATGTGTCCATTTGTCACTTAGTTGGGGTTAACTGCTCGAAGGTCCACCGGTGAGGAAATAGGTCATCATCTCTCCTTTGCCCTTGACTGTGACCACCCCTCTGTACTCTAGTGTGTAGTTATAGGAGCTCAGTACCTGGTGCAGGTCTGCGGTCACCTGAGGACGAAGGGAGGAAGGGACAGTGAGTGGACATATTTACTACTTTTCTTTGTATTTATTATTTTGCAACTAATGACTCTCACTCAGCACTGATTTGGTGATTGGCAGATCAAAAAATGTCTAGATTTCTGCGTTAAAAACCAGGCTAAAAATGTTAGAAAAACTAGACTTTAAACGATAAAATACTGTAGTAAATAAATACGGGGCTGTAGTAAACGATGTAAAAGTTTAAGTGTAGACAAAACCATTGCTTCAGCTTCATTTAAAAGACCACATTTTAGTGAGAAGCAGGTCATAAGTACACTTTGAAATCAGGTCCCTAAAAAGCTGTTGGAACAATAGTTATATGAAACCTTTCAGTCAAATTCAACCTGGTTTCAATTTAGACCAAATCAAAGCTGACTGGGTTGTCTTTATGTTAATGACCATGGTGTCGCTTCTTTTTTTTTACCAGCATAAGTTCATCTACACGCCTGACGTATCATTTTGTCAATTCACCAAAATGTAAAACTCCCAGAAACGCAAAAAATGGCAGCGGTGCCGATAGAAATGTACAGTTCTTCACTGATAACCATTTAAAAGTCCAATTAAACTGTAATACAATTTATTAACGTTTTTATCTTAACTTTATTTGTCCTGTTTTGGAGACATGGTCCATTATTTTTGCCTAGCAAGAGCTTCTGTTTGTACAGAATGCCTGTACTAAATTACTTTTAACATTATAATTTATTTATGCTTCATCTATCATTCTGCATGTTTTATAGGCGTAAATGAGATACTGCGTAAAGTATCTAAAGTAGCTCTTTTCTGCTTGTGTGTGTGTGAACAGTGAATATTATCGTCCACAAATGAATGAAATCTCAGCGGTGACATCCTCGTGTTAATGGAGTAATCGTGCTGTTGCTTTGTCACTTTCATGTTCATTAGGAAGCAGTGGTTCATATTTGCTCTAGCGTAAATAGTTTTTCAGAAGGTGCAGTGGAGAAGAAATGAGATGAAATTAAAGGGTTCCATCTGTGTTCAAAGTAGCTGAGAGTTATTAAGCTTTTATGATTTCACATCTGATGGAGCAAAACCAATATGGCCATTTTTAATTAACATTTTTCATCACCTTGAAAAGACTTAATAGTACAATACTAAAGGCAGCCGTCGGCCATGTCTGAAAGGCACTTTGCACATTAGATGAATATCTAATTTTTGACCAAAATAGAGTTTAACTCCAAGATGGCAAAACTAAACTAACAGCAGTCCTGAGTTCTGCAAATGCATTTGTTTTCTGCTAAACTTTGTTTTCTGAGACTGTTCTGTTTCTAATGTTTGTCTGTTTCAGACAAGAATGGATAAGACACAATTAATATTGAGAGAACGCAATTTTTAATTTCTAATAAAAGATTTTCAGTGACAGTTGTTTAGTTGTGTGGACTTGTTTGTTGTCATCAAGCCTTGCTGTTATCTGCATTAATTTAAGTGATGTATAAAAACTTGAGACTTTAAGACAACACTGTTCTCATTTCAAACGTATAGAAACATTACCTAACTATTTAAAAAAAAATCTAAAATTATATAGTTCACTTATTTTAAAAACAGCAGAGTTGTATTACATTTTATAGCTCTGTACGAAGTAAAATGAATATTTTAACAGCGCGGTGTCACTTCACCTGGATCCTCTCCGGGACACCTGTGCTGTCCATACGACTCGCCACGTTCACCGTGTTCCCCCAGATGTCGTACTGAGGCTTCCTGGCCCCGATCACCCCGGCAACCACAGGGCCAATGTTGAGACCTAAGAAAGGCAACAAATACAGGACTTAATTACTACCAATCCAGCTGGACGCAGACAAATTGATATTTATTGTGTCAGTTTTTTTTTATTTTGGAAGCAGCATTTAAATACACTGTATATCAGTTTGGAAATTATCTATTCGATTCCAACTTGGCAACTCAATCTCTCTCAATCTGCATCCCTGTTAGGTGTACAAAATCTGTTTTTCTTTTCTGCAGCTCACCGATTTTCATCTTGAAGTTGTTAAAGGAGTGTTCGTTGATGTATTTCATTTGGTCCATCATCCTCATGGCGTAGTCAGCCAGTGCGCGGATGTGCGAGCGCCCGGCCTTGTCGTACGTGGAGTCGTTGAGGCCGGAGGCCGCCATGTAGGTGGAGCCGATGGTCTTGATCTTTTCCAGCTGACGGAACTGTTCCTCGCTGATGATCTAATGGTGGCAGGAGAGGGACGGTTTCATCTATAAAGTTCAATTTTTACCAGAGTTTGTGCTAAGTTGATAAGTTAACCGTATTCTCTGAGCTCCAAATCTCCTAATAAATATTTTTAATATTCATATCGAGTCAAAACACTCTGTCTAATGTTGATCATACTGCTGAAAGGATGATGACTAGCTTGTGAAAACGGTGGAGCATCTAGTGGCTAAAGAGCCAGATGTATTTCTCAGAAGTTGGAGGAGACCAAACCAGAGATAAAAAGAGAGTGAATATTGGAGATACATTCACCAGGTGGTAACAAACATGACTCCAAATGAATGCTATGGTTGCATAAAGCTCCACTGACATCAGTGGATCCCACAGTGGAAGCCACAGATCTTCACATGCAGACACAACTTCCAGCTGGATTTGTTTGCATCTCACCTCATCAAAGTCAGCGATGATCTCGTTGAGCAGCCGCAGACACTCCACTCCCTCGTTGTTGGCCTCCAGCTCCACGTAGAACTCGGAGAAGTTGCTGATGGAGGCGAACATGACCGCCACGCACTCGCACGACTGGTAGTAGAGCTCGTCGTTCCGCCGTTCACGCTGCAGGAAGTGGGCGGCCACGTCTTTGGGCAGGATGTTGTGGAGCAGGCGTCGGTTGTAGGCCTGCAGCTCCTCCATCTCCTCCTTCTCCTCTGTGGCCTGTCGGGGGGTTCAATACAGAAATTAGACAGGATGTACTTAAATAAAAAGAGAATCACATGGGGGGAAACCACAATTCTGTGGAGCAACCAGAGTGAAATCTCTCAACAATTTGGAATAGAACTTCATGGTCCAAAGACGATGAATCCTAATGACCTTGGTGATCCCTTGACTTTTCTATAGCTCCATCAGCTGGTCAGTTATCAAGTGAAATATCTTGATATCCTTTATATAGACATTTAAGGTTCCCATGATAATGGCATGCATATCAATGAGGGTACACAATCACTACTGCTGACACTTCTTCTGATGGTTTCTTTGACCACCTTCTGTTCAAGTTTCACATTTACTCCATCACTACTGCTAAAGATCAAACAAGCTTTGGACAACAATATGGTTTTCTTTACAAAGAGCATTACAGCCTCACACAGTGTGGCTGGAGACTCTTGGATGAACAGACCCCTCCAGTAGCTCAGTTTTTTAGATAAATAACTTGTTTATTCGACTGGATTACCAACCACAGGAAGCACATCCTGCTTTAGCACCTCCATGGGATGTCAAAAAACCCTGGAGCATCCCTTATTACTGAGTTAATGCTTCACTCACAGTCATTCAGTGGCATACACTCGCCCCTGTACATCTATGTGGTTTAGCTTGTTCCTTCACTGTGGAGAACAGCAGTAGCCAACGTGGATTTGTGACAGTTACAATGGATTCCGATGAAGACCCAGAGTCACAATTAAAAAATGTATCAAAATGTCCACAGAGACTTGTCAAAGCACTCCTGCAGCATAATTACCTCCTCTGCCTTCATTCAGTCTGCTCTGTTTCTTTCCAACAAGGCTAGATACACAACTTTCATGTCACGCTATTTAGCAATTTCTTTTGTAGATTAGTCCTTTAAATAAATATTTTTACAGTCAGGTTGTCATTTGTCTTTTTGATGCCTGCTCTTATGTAATATAAGCCAGAGTGGAGATGCCTGAGAAAAAGAGTTAGTGGAATATGGATGCATACTGCAAATGAATGCAAAGGGCAACATTTTGTTGAGACCCTGATGGACACTGAGTGATCCCTGAAGTTCTTTAGTTTCTGTCAGAGTTGATTTGTCAGCGTCAGCCACGCCCTCGAGTGGGCCAGCGGCAGAACGCCGGCTGAGCTCGCCAGCGTTCTGGTAAGGCCTGCATCCATTTCTTGTTGATTCATAATCAAGGCATACTGTCTGTATGGCGAGTTCGTAGCTGCTGCCTTCATAAGACTTAGTGGTAATTACATTTCCTAGACTTAAAATAAATAATTTTTACCAGGACAGTGCAATAATTAACAACATGTTTCAGTTTCCTCTAAAGGACACACAAAAGGGACTTTGCATTAACCTACATTAGTTCCCTGGAGACCTACCCCAACTTTAACCCTAAACTTTAATGATCTACATTGTGTGTACCGGCTTTTTGTCCCGTAAAAGGAGTCACACACACACACACCTGCAGCTTCCAGAGGAAGTCAAGCCTGGCTGTGGACTCCACCTGCTGGGCGTGTAGGTAGAGGGCCAGCACGAATACGGTGATGACCACCGGGGTCATGATCTTCAGAGGGACCTTGGAGTCCGCCACACAGCTGGAGGTCAACACACACACACACACACACACACACACACACACACACACACACACACACACACACACACACACACACACACACACACACACACACACACACACACACAC
>JAVQJD010057537.1:0-12051 GCA_036023655.1 Nannoperca australis
CCCCCCCCTCTCTCCAGCTCTCCTGTTTGTTGTAATAAAGTGCAGCAGGAATAGCAGTGGCCCATAGTGTGGTTGAGTAAAAGCAGCGGACCTAACAACAAGGCCGGTGAGTCTTCCACGGACTGTGCTGCTTTTTTAGGGTTCATAAAAATAAAAATAAATCAGAAATCAAATCTCTCTTTCTATCTTTTCTATTTGTCAGTTGCCTTTCTCTCGGTCCCTGTCGCTATCTTGGGCACACACATGACCTCTGTCACCATGGCTTGGAGGCAAAGTTGAAACAACAACAGTGTCTAATAGTGCTATATGAGTTTACACCAAGGGTGTCACCATAGACACTGGGGGGGGGGGTCCAACATTTTTCAAGTGCATATCCCACAATTCTGTGATACATATGAACATTTGCACATTTAGATTATAGGATTCACATTTAACAGTATAGTGATTTCTCAGAGATAGTGGCTGCCACTCCACTTCATTTTGTTTGGGTCAGTTGCTTACTGTTTACTAAATCTCAAACAAGCAACTTCTTCCAAACTTGTCCACCGTGTCTCAATCAAATTACGATTGGGAGTATTGTCTCCATGTGACCACAATCACACAAGACACACTTGTATTACTAGTTTTATTTTACTTTAACGTAATCCTGCTGTTTAGCTAGCTATAAGTGTATAAAGAACAGTGTACACTGGACAGTGGTAACAGTTACCTGAAACGTTCACATATCTACTAACCTAACGTTACTTATTTTGGTAGGTAGTAACTTGATGTCTGAAAAATAACTTGTATGTCAAGCTGCTGGTCCTGCATTCTAAGCTTTTTAGGTAATGTTACTTCATCAATTTGGTCACCTCCACTGTTTGACCAAATAAAAACATACCATCATACCATGACATAAGGGGATCTGATTCTGAGATACATTAGCGAACAAAGATAGCAACAACAACATGCTAATCATGTCAATCAAACAGCCTTAATTTGTGTGCGCTGGCATGGGAGGAACCAAGTGTACAGCTGGGAGGAGGGGTCACACACTTGTGTTTTCCTTAAACAAAAATAAATTGAAAACAAATAGGAAATACCAAGAAACCGATCATTCGACAGGGTTCATTAAAGGAGGACACATTGAAAGTTTTGTACTGTATATTGGGAAGTTTTTTAGTATAAGAATGCATGGTTACGCCCATGGTTTACGCAGTGTGTTTGTTCCCTTTTACAAGCCTACATCAAAGGGATCAACAGTGGACCTACCCGCTGAGGCTCTGTGCATGAAGTAGGCTTTCATATTATTGGCAGGCATTGTTGGATACATACCTCAGATTCCTTTAGTTTAATCTCTTATGTAATGGATATTCTCCTTTTCCATAGCCTGCCACTGCACCTCCACCATGTTATCATAGCAAATCACGCACACTTAGATCATAATGTATGATGTGGAGATTGGAAAAATGAAACATTTCGGGCTATTAAAAGAAATCCCAATAAACATGCAGTAAGAGCATTATTCCAGCAATCCAATCATCTTGGATTCATTTAAACAACCTTTAACCTATCAGGAGACTGTGTCCCACATGACAAAATGAAATGTTTTATACTTTACAGTTAAAAGCCGAAAACCTCTTGATCTCACGATACAATCTGAGCAGGAGAAATACACCCCTTCTGGGGAAGCCACATTATAATGCTGCAGTAGTCTCTGAGTAACTTAACTATTAATGTGAAGCTGCATGTTCTATAAAACCTGCTCATAGACAAAGTAAAGTTAATATCTATGTTGCTACCACTGGTTTGGTCCCGCCAGTATGTTGAGGAGCTTGCACACAGTCCTCTCCAATCATCTACTGTAAAGCAGTTTCTATAATTAACATGATGTCAGGGGAAAAAGCATCAGCTGTGGTGGACGTTTTTAATAGCACTTCCTCTTTCTCTCCTTTAAATGTCATCTCTTTACAACTCTATTCCTTTTCTGACACTTTACCTGACATTGGACTTTTCAAACTCATTTACCTTCTGTGTCAGGAGCTTTTCTAACGGGAGCATGGGCGAAACTGCCAACCCTGTTGTTTCTGTTGTGATGTTTACAGGGAAAACACTAAACAATGCCAAGGTCCTCTGCACTTCTGGCAGTCCCTAAACAATATTCATGCAGGTCAAGCATGTCACAGTGTGAAATTACGTCTATGTTTGATTGTAGAAACTGTTTTATGAAACAGTAGCTGAAGCTGTAACTGCTTTCTCTAAGCTGATATAATCAGGCTCACAATACAAAATAATGAGTCAATAAAGTCAGATTTCTAATGTGACTCTGATATCAACAGCAAACAAAGTATCTCCTCTTTATAGCCATTTTATCTCAGTGACAGGCTGTTGTTCTATTGTATTGCCAAAACAGTTTACCATGGATCTACACCGTTCATTGATTCTAAAAAAGCCACTCCATCGACATAAGAGGAAATTATAGTGTACTGCATGATTCACTCCCTACTTAGGCGTAATAACAATTACTTGTACGCTGGATGATGACACACAGTGCAGTATGCCATTATGTCACCCCATGTGCACACTCAGATCAACAGCAATCAGGGAATAAATGACTAAACTTGAAGTAATTTTAGCTGCTGTCACTCATACTAATGACTTGCCCAAGATGGCTATTGGTCCTGCTTCTAACCAATTCACTTTTATGCAAAGAAAAGTGACTGCAATGCGTCAGAAAAACAAATCAATAGCATTCTGTGGCCTTGTAGGTCTATCCTGCCCCCCCACCACCACCTCTTAATCAATGTGTGACGAAACAGGAGCACAAACAGTAGCTTAGCTAAGCAGGATAATGTGTGAATGTGCATAGGGGTGTTGTTTGTTGTTGCAAGCGCCAAAAGGCATGAGAAATCAAGTTGGAGGAAATATCTGACAATATATATAAAGTTTGTGAGTGCGGGGGGAGTGGAAGGGTGGGATTTCTGATTTGAGAAGTGCTCGACATGATAGACAAACCCAGGAAGATGGACAGGTGGAGTGATGGGTATAATGAAAGAGAAAAGCATGTATCATTTTGGCTCTCATGTCAGCACTGCTCTGCATGGTACATTAGCAGATTGGCTGCCGGAGGGCCATTAGCGAGGACTGCTTCCCAGCAAATACTGTTGACAAACCATTAAGAAATAGATGGTGTACCATTGTTTGATATTGTCCTCAGTCAATTGCCTCCATAGGCCAGAGTGAGGAAACACAACCTGTGGATTGACCAAATCAGATATGGTAGGAGGGTTGTGCTTTGGGAAATGTGAGGGAAAGGTGGAATAACGCAAGTGTTGCTCCTTATATCAAAGCACACAGCAAGGCATTGAATTATGTGAATGTGTTTGCTCCTTTTTGAGGATCAAACAGCCACTTTCAAACAAAGAAAGGAATTCACATAACTGCACAGACTCCCGGTGATCACACTGACATTATTTTCCTTATACATAAATAGTAATGTTACATTTTACATGATATATACAGCTGCATTCTAAGCCAACACAATCACATCTTTGATGCTGCAGAGCCTCCCACACACCTAATGGTATTTGGGATGCAGCATGAGGTAAATGTGACATACATGAATGCAGGCTACCAGACAGAGTGGAAACAAAGAAAGAAAAAGATAGGATGGAGGTAATATCACACTTGCAAAACAAGATAGATAGTCAGTCATATATAGAAGTTAATATATTTTGAATATATACCTCTTTTTACAAAGTTGGCTTTATACCAACTGGCTCTTCAAAAGTCATTTGAATATGCGTTTTAGGTCATGTTGAAATATGCACAGTATTTCTATGTCTAAAATGTGGTAAAGAAAAGCATATAACCTGAATGTGCCATAGGAAATATATTTGAAATTTCTTTTTTTGAGCAAAATATTCAATTGAATTAGACAACGCACTTCTGAAATGCATTTCAAATTGGTTTGCATACATTTGCAACAGTTTGAAAATACATTTGAAATACATTTAGGAGTTTGAAAAATACCATGAATAGATTTTCTGAAAGAGATTGGAAATACATCAGAATAGAACATGTGCAACACAGTACATTGTACTGTATTTCAAATATATTTATTTCCACATAGGAGGGTTTCTTGAGAAATAATAATGAGGGGAATGAAATACTGAGAGTTTTAGGTTTTATTTTTACAAGAAGGCTCTGCAGTAACAGGTAACAGGAATATCCGAGTCGTCTTTCCCTCTGTCTTTTGTCTCACACACACATATACAGGTATTTTCAGTTAGTGTTTTTCTCAGCATGTCCCTGACCTGCTGTTTTCCCCCACTGAGGCAGTAAGCAGCTTTGGCTCTGTCTGGGAGCTAAGGTTAAAGATGACCTGGATGCAGCCGTAACAGTGGCTTAGCAACTAAAACATCTCTTCCTCCATAACAATTTCTGTCTCTCTACCCATATCACTTTTGTTCTTTCTTTCTCTTTCTCTACCTTTCTAGTCCTATAAAGAAGGAAAAACAGATGTGTGCTACCTTCTGCATGCAGTGTGCATCTATACGTGTTCCCCGTGCATCTGTGACTGTGTTTATTTCTGAGTGTTGACTCATGCATGCAATGGGTTAGGACAAGGATCCCCTCCAGCAAAGATACACATACACAAACGTAGTCCCACATACACATACATTTACATGGCAGAGACAGAACGAAAAAAAGCATAGATGGAAAAGCGTAAAAAAGATAAATACACACAAATACACAAAATATATATAGAGTTTCTGGCATCTGCGTCTTTGGCAACATACTGTACAATTTTAACTCGACTACACAAACACTGTATATAGAAGAATTGGTCAAAATACAGAAAAAGATTCAATATAATCCATTGCTTGAATCTTGTAATAAAAACTGCATTTGTGAAATACATTTTTTTGTTGGGAAATATCTGAGAGCTGTTGTGAAGATGCTATTTTAATTTTATTATTTTAATTATTGATTAATTTCTTCGATTAATTGCGTTGGTCTAAAATGGTAGAAAATAGTGGAAATAGTGCCATCCAGTCCAAAGCCTACAGCTGAGTTTACTATCACATAAGACAAAGAAAAGCAGCAAATTCTCATAATTAAAATAGATAAGTCAATCCACTTATTGTTTCAACTGTAAATGAAATTGCATTTGCTGGTAAGGTGTTCCTTTGTCCACCCCATGCACTTTTGAGGTATTTGTGTCCAGCTCAAACACATAGCTCATTTGCTGCAGTTTCCAGGCAATTTAACATAAAAATCACTGTAGGAAAATTATTTTTGTCCTCTTGCTCTTCTTCTCAGAGTGCGTGATGTCTTCCAGCCCCCCGGAGGTGATAGGGTTCACTAACTTGCTCAAGGGCACTTCAGCAGCGTGGTTGTCTTTTAGACACATAAACGTGATCCCTAGGGATCCCTTCACTAACCTTTGAACCCAAGACCTATGAATAATGTTGATAACAACTCAAGTGTGCTTTTGACAGAAAGCAGCCCTGTTGGCAAACGCGAGGGAAAATTGCCGTGACAGAACCAGTGTGTCTTTTTCTGTCTCAGCTGGAGAACCGTCTTTGTCATCAGCTTATAAGGCAGACTTCAGACATTATGGAAAAAGCAACAAAAATAGCTGAAAATGAAGGTATGCTTCTGGACTGCTGTGGCCCAGCCTTGTATTCAGCAGTCTGAGATATTTTTACACTTTGCACCCCAGCCCACCCTCCACCTCGTCATCTCCTCTCGTCCTCCCACCCAGTCCTGTCTCCTCTCTGCTGTGCAACCGATCTCCTCCATATTGTTTCTCTCTCGCACATGCAACAGAGAAAAAGACAGAGAGAGAGAGAGAGAGAGAGAGAGAGAGAGAGAGAAATGGAGCGAGAGACTTAACCCAGTGCTCCAAGTCTCCCAGCTGGATGAAGAAATCACCCGGTCTGAATTTTGGGCTGAATGTTGCATGATTTGCCGACTTGGAATGTGAACACCAAGTGGAGCATTAAGATCATTCCTGGGGCATTCTCATTTTCTCTCTTCTCCTCTCAGACAGTTATTAATTATGCCCCCCCCCCCCCTTACTATTTTCACCATCTCCCTTTTTCACAATTCATTTTCCTTTCCTTTTCGCTCTACTAAACGGCCTTGCCCTGACATATTGCACTTCTCCTCCTATATCTCCCACTCGCTTTCCCTCTTTTTTTCCTCTACTCCTTGGGGCTCTGTTTGTAAACGTGCAGAGGAGAAGAATGAGGGAACAAATTATGAAACACAGGAGTGCATTCCATACCTTGTTTAGAAAGAATTCTCCTACAGCGCAGAGGGGGAGAGGAGCCACTTCCTCCTGCGATTCTACCCCCACTTTCACCCCATATGGGTCTTTTTACGTCTGCAGCCTTTAGGGGTGTCTATGACATTTGTTCTTATTATACCAAAAACTCGGTTATTACCCAGTATGGCATCTTACTCACTTCTTTGTGTGCTCTATCATATCTCTATCTATACAGTGGAGGGAAAAAAAGTTCACTTTCTGCTTTTTATCCAGCAAGATTGGAACATGCTTACTGTAAGTTTTAGCAACAGGGCGACTACAACTTCAGTGTGTCCTCAGGCTGTCCGAGTAGCGCTCTGATTCTGGCTGCTTTCCTCTGCACTTCTCTCCAGAGGATACTTGATAGAGGCCTCGCTGAGAAACTTTCCAAAACAGTCCAAAGCAAACAATGGAAAGTGACAATATTGAAAGCAATGGTGTTGGAGAAGTGGGCTTGAGCTTTGACTACAATTCAAGAGAGCCGAGCATGACCCCGACAGCTGCCTGTTGTGTCTGGGAAAGGTTACCTTGTTCTTCATCAAATTTACAGTTCAAACAGTGGATATACGGGCCCAACCAGTTTGTTAGTGGCATATGTATGAACGAATGTAAATAGTTAAAAAGAAGCTTTTACTGGGAAGGTCAGTGATAAAGAAAGCAAAGGATAAAACGAAACATTTTCAAGAGATCCCTGTAGTCTTCAGTAAACGTTTTTGGCCTTGTCTCTGCCTGCTCCACAACATTGTTAGATAACCAAAATTGAGCTGTTTTCCTCTTCTTTGTCAGCGAGCAACATTGATCGCAGTTGTCAGCCGGTACCATTGATTATTACCATAGACACACAGCTCTTAGTTCAGAGATAGCCTGCAGCTAGTTTATTGTGGCTAATACTTAAGGTTTATAATCAGTCTTGGTGGCCTAGTGGTTAAGACAAAAAAAAACAAAAGACGAAATACTGCTGAGACACAGAACGTTTGTGTAGCATCTCATACCCTCCCACCCCCATCCTTATATTTCCTGTCAGCAAAACTGTCAACTATAAAAAAAAGTATTTTCAGGTTTCATTTTTTGTGCAATTACCTGAACAGTTTGCGACATTATCCTCAGGCTATATCATTTTCACAATTATGTCTCCGTGGTAACACTCAAATGACACCTGCTGACAACTAGGAGGAAAACATGGGCTCAGTTTTTGCTAACATAGCAGTTCAGTGAGCAATGATATTAACAGAGACTGGGGCAATATTTAAACTTTTTCTATTGCCTTGCTTCACTTTCATCATGAAAGTGTATTAACCTATCCAGAATGAATTGTCCATATAAGAAGGTCCTGAGCCCTGGCTCTTCCTGTACCACTTGAATGGATTTGCTTATTCAAAAGACGCCCTCTTAATAACTCAATGGAGAGCTCTTGCTTTTAATGCAGGATTTGATCTGAAATAGACAAAAGCTGACAGGTGCAGATTGTTTTCTTGGATTTGGAATAAGCTTTTCAAATGCATCCTGTGTGTGCACAGCATTGTTTTACAAATAACCATGTGGCATGAAAACATTTTAGTGGTGTGTTACTGTATAAATATTGATGCTAATCTATGCTAATTATTTGACTTTATGCATGTCTTTGCTGCAGACTGGCATGTGTACGTGTGTGTTCCTACATGCAACATGAGTTAGTGGGTTTGTGTGTGTGTGTGTGTGTGTCTGTGTGTGTGTGTGTGTGTGTGTCAACATGTGTAGGTTGGTTTCATGTCTTGCTGATGGCTAATCTTTTGTGCGTATGTCCCTCACTCTTTCTCTCCTTCTGGGTTTAGTTGCTATGGCGATTAGTGTGGGGAGAGGTGGAGAGCCATGGAAAGGAATGAGAATATGTGTCTGGAAAGCCCATCAGGTCTGACTGAGAGTATCTGCACCAGCACATCTTTAGACCCGCAGGTCAACACACACTTTTCAGATCAGCATTAGAGCTACACTTCACTTTTTGTTTCCTTGTGTGGTTTCGGCACGCAACCCTTTTATGCTTAAGCTCAAATCACCAGCATGTCAGAATGTGTAGTGTGCTTGGATGCTAAAAACATGTGATGCCATGTTTGAGGAGTTCAGTTCAGGGAGTTCTAACAAATCCTACCCACAATTCCACATCTGACTCATTTAGGTATATCCAGTAGCCTAGGCTACTTGCAGTTCAGTTCGGTGACCTTGTATACATCAAGGCTACTCTGATGCCAGAGCTCAGAGTACCAGAGCTGTCATACAGACTGAGGCTCCACATCCCCATGGCCCAGCAGGCACCATAGCTTTGTCGCCAGCTCTCCTCGCAGGCTTCCTGACTGGCACTGCCACAGCTGCCATATGGAATCACAATCGCTTTTAATTTGCCCTGTGTTCTCTCTCTTTTGTGTCTGTGTGTGTGTGTGCCCAGTTAATCACTGTGATGATGAACAGTACCCACTGTGTGTGAGTGTGCATGTTTGCTGCCTGCTGCTAAAGAGGGTGAAACGGTAGTGTTGATCATCACTATGATCATCTAGGCACACACACACACACACACACACACACACACACACACTAACAAAGACACACTGGAAAAACAGAGAGCTATGTAGACACTGCAAGGTCATGTAAGTGATTGCCATCCCACATTTTCTCTACCAAATGCTGTCAAGCGTTTCTAATTGGGCACACACAGTGTGAAGCCTTTTTCAGATTGATAATACAAAATATGATCAACAAAAATGTGACGATGTATTATTAAAGATTAAGCGTTTTTTTTTATATCCCTGAAGGAAAATTTACAAGCTACCCAGCAGTATATAAAATTATTAAAATTAACCCCAACTTTACAAACTGCAACATTAAAGTAATGTACACATTAATGCATCAATAATTATAATCCAATAATTTCATATAGATTATTCTGAAATGGGCTGCATAATGAGTACTTTTTTTGTACTTTAATTATATTCTGATGCTATTACTTGTACTTTTACTTAAATAACATTTTGAGGTATAACTTAGATGTAAGTATTTCTACACTGTGATATTGTTACTTTTACTTAAGTAAAAGGATCTGAGTACTTCTTCCACCACTGCCAATCAATAAAATATGGGTTGAGTTGATCTGGAACCCCTATTTAAAACTGTAACTATAAAGTGAAGTATGGTTCAGGATCAATCTTCTGTTGTACAGCCTACTTGACAGGACATCTGTCTTAATAAATGAGGTCATCCATGTCTCGGTCATATCACAAAAAACAAAGTAAATATTCTGCTGCTTCTGAAATGAAAAAATAAGTACTGTACTGTAGGAAGACAATTTTCTCATCACTGTAAACTTTTGCAGCTTAACATATCCAGTTTCATACTGACCGTGTAATGATTTATCTTTGTTCCTGATCATCAGAACTCTGTTCTGACTATGAAAAAATAAAGATATTAGAGTTAAATCCAGCCCACTTTTCAGACTTCAAACTATTCAGTTTGTGTTACAAACACACAAAAAAAGTCGAAATTGTTTAAGACACACGCAGCAAGGTGCAGACTCTCCGAATCAGCATCTCTCACTTATTGCCATGCTGACAAGGACTGACTTTGTGCCTCTCACGGGTCAATAGTGATAATATTTACCTCAAGCACAGCAGGAGAATAATTAAGGTTACAATTGGTGATGTCAACAGGTAGACATCATTTAGACACACGCTTACAGAGGAGTGGTGGTCTGAAATGGACCACACTGGAACCTTAATCCCCTGAATTTAGCTCTGAAGTGTTAATTTATCCCCTGAAGTGTGTTTGTGAATGTTCGGTTCCCCATAGTTAACATTAAGGGAAATAAAGGCTGATGGTGCCAGGAACTTGCCAAGTCTCTCTCTGAATGGGTCTAGAGGAATGTCTGGAGTTTTCAGGACCACTAACCACAAACATGGTTTCAGCCTCACACTGCCAGGAGCCTGCAGCAGCTGGAAAAACCGCTGTCTGCGGTGAAACTGCTGTCGCAGACAAAGATCCATTTGCGATGCATTGCGAAGTAGGTGCTGGAGGAATGATTGAAACCTCAGTTGAGATGGTGGCAGCAATATCTCAACGGGAAGCAGCAACTGTGACACCGAACAACCTTCGCCACTTGACATCGCTATACTCGCGTTGACCTGTTTTCCACAGTAAACGGCACTAGTGGTGGTTTAGAGGTATCTATCACTTAGGGCCGTTTCATAAGCCCTCATCAGGAGAAGTGTCTGAATCACTCTTCCACATTGTTCTATAGACAACAGGATTAATGCCAGAGTCATCTATTCAGGCCTGCGTTTCTGTGACTGACATTGCTTTGATGCTTTACTCTGATGAAAGATACGCCACAGAGTCTGGCTGAGAGCTCTGATGGCAGGAGACCGACCCTGATGGCTTGTTTGTGTGTCACTTGACTGTGTCTACCACATATTTCCTTCTGTGCTCCTGGAATCACAGCAGTATGTGTGTGTGTGTGTGTGTGTGTGTGTGTATGTGTGTGTGTGTGTGTGTACGTGTCTGAATAAACTAGGTCAGTAGGAGGACAGGAAGTCTCTGTTCACTTGTCGGTCTGACTGCAATGTGTCCCTCCAAAAGTTCTTGCACGCATATACACTCACATGCATACATGTCCATGTTTATATATGCTTAAAAAGCATAGAAGCTGCTTATTTGCTTGCAAGTATATTTGAGAGGCAGCTTGTGCCCTAATCGCCTTCCGGTCTTCTCTTCAGCATCTCCTCCTCTACTCTCCCTCAAGGATTTAGCTTCATCCTGTCTGGCATTTATGCTCAACCTTCATTTACTGCTTACCTAAATCATGAATAAGCCCTACTCTCCCCATCAGCCCATATCTTAGCCTCTCCCTCTTTTGGTTGTTTATTAAAATTTGCATTAATATTCATTGGAAAGACAGCTTGAGGATTTCTAAGCTTGTAGGTTCAGTTGCTTGAGTCATACTGTCAAAACCACCACTAGAGAAGAAAAGAGATATTCCAAGTACTTGTTCCTTTGCTCTTCTGCATCTTCTTTGTCAGTTGATTTTGCAAGCGTGTGCTGGTCTCAGCAGCTTTGGGGTATTGCATCAGAGGTGGGAGCTGTGTGTCCTGATCGCAGGGCAGGACTCACCCAAAGTCTAAAAACCACTGCAGTGCAGAGAGGGGAAGAGGAGGTTAGAGTGCAAAATAAGGGTGGCAGAGTAAAAAAGGGAGGGACATGTTGTAGAGGAGAAGCAGTCAAGATGAAGAGGAAGGGAAGAGGGAGGACAGGAGAAAGAGAGAAGTGCCAAGTGCCAGGATTTATTCAGCAGCAGCAGCAGCACAAGCAAAGTACACATACACCAACCTAAACAAATATAATGAGAGAAAAGTGAAAGAGACAGAGATAGAACAAAAAGTTAAGAGTTTCAAAAGGTCAAAACATTTTCTTTTTGTTGAGAATCAAGTATACAATAAGATTTTAAATGCTGTGCATTTACAAGCCTCAGTTCATCAGAGTACAGTTAGAGGGTTTCCCGTCATATGCTTCAGGTACTAAGTGCCTTGTTGTCTCACAGGTATTTCAGTCTGCACATCTGAATGCCTGAGTGCAGCCCAGGTTGTTGATGGGAACAGTGTCCATTTCTTCTTAGTGGGTGAAATGTAATAAATAAGTCGAGCCAGGACTGAAGAGCATATGATAGGGAGGGCTATGAAAGAGAGAGAAAGAGGGAGAAAGTGAGAGAGAGAGAGAGAGAGAGAGAGAGAGAGAGAGAG
>JAVQJD010057540.1:0-64809 GCA_036023655.1 Nannoperca australis
ACCTCGTCACTTCCTGCACATATGCTTCCACAGAGATATTGGGGAGTGATGAGCAAATATGTTGAACCCAGCAGCCGGAGCCTGCAGGTGGATGCTGAAAGAACAGGCAGCAGAACTGATGCAGGGCAGTGGTGGTATTGACAGACAGAGGGAGAGATTGGATGTTTTTGCAGCTTAAATAGACCGCCACATTGGGAGGGAGTGTTTAGTAGATGGTTGAGGAGAGTGAGGTAAGTCATATGTGAAAAATTCTTCAAATCCTGCAATTGCAGAAAAAGTCAGTTTAGTGTTTTGGCGTCTGAAAAGCCTTCAAACACTGAAGCAGACCTTCTGGTTTGTGTTTCATGACTGAATGAAATCGACAGTTTTCATTTCTAGATCTAATCCTGTGCCCAGTGTTCAGTTATCTCTTACCAAAAAACCACTCAAAACTAACTCGACCATCTTAAAAACCAAAACTTGACTGTTAGCTTGTACGTCGTAGTAGTCTGCAGAGCAATATCTTCATTAGAGAAGATACATTCATTCTAATTTCAACCTTTGTTCACTTCAATGCAGCCACACCCACCCTCTCAAAGACATATTTTACAGTTTTTATTGGCATTAAATAAGGATTTGATTACAGGTCATCAAAGCACAGTGCAAGTTAGATACTCACCTTTTGAATTAAAGAGACGGGACTTTCTGCAGTTGTAAACCACTTCCTGTTGGCACTGCTCTGACCCCGACACGATGGCGTGAAGTTGTTCCGCTGAGGTGCTGTAGTTGAAATTCATGATGTGGGGTTTGTGAAGAGAGGAGCCCTGGACTGTAACTGGAGCTGTGCTGTTGTGCGCCAACACCGTCCACACCTTCTCCTCTGAAAGACAGTTTAGTCTGTTAGCATGAACCCCCAGTAAACGCCTTCTCTAGCCTGTTAGCATGAACTCATCAACAAACACAACGTGTAAAGGTTAGCCTGTTAGCTTGATCCCACTGTGCTAACTTTTTAAAAAACAACGTGTAGCCTAACTGTTAGCTTGTTTCCACAGTTCACACCTTTTACTTTCACTAACTTTACAAAAAGCTTGTTAGCCTGTTAACATCCTTATTATGTCCTCTACATACAGAAATGTTAGCCTCTGAATATAATAAAAAAACATGTAACTGTTAGCAAAGTTGCGCTAACCATTATAACATTAACACTTCATCCGAATAATTTCCTCTAAATACAAAAGCAGATTTATTTCATACATCATACATACATCCGGGGCGTCAGACATGTGACGAGGATTCTGTGCTTTCTTTAAAACAGTGCACTTTTAAATGTTTTATTAAATAAGTAGATTTAAATGCAAAAATGCACCATTTGTCCGATGTGGCCTTGGATCAGCTTTTGTCCCTCTCCCTGTCACAAATAAACAGTAGATGAATGAACTGAAATAAATCATATAATGTTACGGTAGGTGTTGTTATGCAATTTACTGCACATCACAGCATCATGGCCAAGTTCATTAGTGAGTCAGCGATTCTGTGTTGTTGAATGAATCATCTGTGTTGCTGCTGACATTTTACAGGTCTTTGCAGTTTTCAATCACCAAAACCCCGATGAATGCACTTGTTTCCCAGCAACAGTTTGATGACCTTCTCTAAACCCAATCTGTGAACCTAAAACCTCAAACATCCTGAAGATAAACCTGACAGTTCCACAACACACGTCGTATCACAGCAGAAGAGCTGTTTCATACAGCATCCGACTATTTTCATTTCTAACTCCTGATGTCCGTGGACAGACTGACTTTGTATTCCTTTAAATACAAAAGGGAGTCAAGAGTTTGTTCAATGAAATCAGATGAGGATTCCATCCTATCTCCATCCCCGCTCAATTTTCATTATGTGGAGGATTTTATGTTTACTCTGCTTTAGAGAAAATCCTTCTCCACTTTGCGATTATTCACATCAGGTTGTCAGGCTTAGAGTTATTTACATTTCTAATAGATTCCTTAATTGGGGTCAAGTTGAGGCACATCTGCTGCAAAACATTTCAGATTTGTGAGGGGGAGACTGAAAGCGCTAAATGCCATAACCAGACAGCAAGTGGTGGCAGCGCTCTCCTCTGTAACATCACCTGTACATTAACCTTGCAAAGGACAAAGTAGCTAAAGAAGTTGTGACAGCTCAGCGACGAATACTGTCTTCACAGTGTCAAAACTTAACTGAATATGTTTTGTCCGATGTGGCCTTGGATCAGCTTTTGTCCCTCTCCCTGTCCGTCAAATGTCACATCTCAGGTGACAGTTCAGGTGATGTGGAGCACATTGTGTTCTTGCCATCAGAAGATCCCACTGATACAGCAGGTGTGATGGGGCTGATAAAATGTAAGGTCCAAGTTTCCAAATTCAAAAGACCATTGTTTCCACACAAATCCAACTGTCAGGCCAAATGATACTAATTGTGTACTGAAAATAATTAAAGGTCAGCAGGAATCGTTGTCCTCAAAATTCAGCTGATTGCCATGAAAGTTAGAATAGATATTTGTTCTGCCCATGATTTTAATGACTCCTTATACCCTTAACGTTGCTTCTCCTTGAGCAACACCTAAATACCAAGACATTTCAAAAAATCAATGGGCAGATTTCTGTGAAATTTTATATGGATATTCACGGTCCCAGTTGTACACAAGAAAATCCAAATCTAATGGGCAGATTGCTGTGGATTTCACCGAGAAATGTATCTCCTCAGTTCAAAATGTCAGTCTTGCACAGCAAATATCTCATAATTTAATGGCAGAGGGCCGTGAAATTTACTGAGCAGATTAGTGTTCTCAGGGGGATTAACCCCTCTGACTTTAATGACCCCATGCTCTAATGAAAATTGCGGCCTCTAGAGGCCACTAGTGGGGCTTTAGACTTGTAAGCTCGTTAAACTGTAATCTTGTCATGACTCTTTTTTTATTTGAGAAGCCAAAATGTCTGCACGACTGATCTCAGAGAAACCTTGAAGATGGTTTTTTTGTAGCTAATTGAACCGAAGGGTGCTTGCATTGTTGGGGGGCACTGAGATGACTTGTTTTCTCTTTTAATTAAAGCTTAATTCAGGATGTTGTTAAAACATAATGACTTGTCACGCTTTAGCTGGAAGGTTGTCTCCTCTTGTTTTAAGAACGTTTAGGACAGTAAAATGTAATTTAGGGGTGCTTTCACGTCTGTAGTTTGGTTCATTTAGCCGGGCCTAGAAAAAACATGATATATATATATTTTTTTATTTATTTATGGTCCACGTCGTGTTCTCACTGAATTTGTATGGCTATTCTCATCATCAACATGTATGGATGTATAATAACACCTGGATAGGGAGCCACTGCTCAGCCTTGCTTCCAATTTCTCCCAGTGGCCACTCGTGGTATTGCAGTGAAAATTTCCCCTCCGACCCAAAAAGCCTTTTCCCTCCAACTGCAAACAAGGTCAATAATGACTACTTTTATTATGGATTTTTGATACACAGAGGTTCATGAGGTTTGTCTAAGGGCTGAGTGGGAACTCGTGGGTGGGGCCAGTGGGAGAAACACTACTGCACATA
Organism: Nannoperca australis; assembly: GCA_036023655.1. Lineage (NCBI taxonomy): Eukaryota > Metazoa > Chordata > Actinopteri > Centrarchiformes > Percichthyidae > Nannoperca > Nannoperca australis. The sequence continues at coordinate 3,559 of JAVQJD010057540.1, forward strand.
TTCAGGGGGCCACTTACCCCAGAAGTAAACCCGGAAGCTAGAAACGTTTTGTGGCGTATGTGCTGGGCGAGCAGTTCTCATTGGACTTAACAGGCCCCATCTTTGTGTCCGGTATCCAGTTGTCAGGTAATACATCCACGATTCGGACCCACAGGTCATGCAGGTCATGTTTACTGTATTTTCTCTGTTGTAACAGAGAGCTCCCAAAGAAATATCTGATTATAAGCATTATTAGTGTTATTAGACTGCAAATCGACTTCAATGACAAACAGATAGAGACAGAATTATTCTTTTAATGGACCTAATGAACTGGCAAAGTGTTGGGAGTAGGATAGGTGCTCAACACACTGAAATTGTAACTGCTTTGACTGATTGATCGGTGGAAAATCCCCACGCTCACTTGCTGTGTTACCATGGTTATCAACATATTTAAATAAATATATACATCGCTTATAGAGATTGATTATAGGACTGCCTCCAGCTCACAATCAGAAGATGGATTTAGTAGTTAGTTAGTTAGTTTAATAGTTTAGCTGTTGAAATCATGCTAAAGCCTCATGTATCTACTATTACAAAGTACTGTGGTCGGTCTGTTTGCTGTGATGAACCGCAGGGTCTTGATCCACCTGTAAGCAGGTCACGACGCTGCTGTTCAACAGGTTTTGATCCGATTGCTCGGTCCCCACCAGGGTTTGATTGACAGCTCAGCCCAAACGAATAGGACTAGCTGGGCACCAGGGTTTTCTTTTAACTGAACCAAACAGATGATTGGTGAGAAAGCCTAAGATACTGAATTGTTGCGGTGTAACTACATGGAGGGTTATTGATTTCCCACAGATATGTTCTAAACTCTCAGGAACTGCAGAGTGCCCACAAGGATTTCTCATTGGATGGTAAATGATCAGATAGCCGTTGTGGTATGGATCTATGCAGTGCATCTCTAAGTGAGTGGACTGTAAAAAAGCAGAGGCGACAACATTTGAACCACTATAATCTCACCTGTCATGTTGCAGTAAACCTGTGTGGGCCCCAGGGGGCCACTACCATCTGGATCAATGGAGAAGAAGCCAGAGGAGCTGCCAATCAGCTTGTAGGCCTCACACGACGACTCGTAGATGGCTGGAGGAAGCGCAGAGGGAACAGAAGTCAGTTATTCCTCCAAGAATCAGCCCACGCTCCAACAGATCTTTATTTATGAACTGTTTACATGTTATCCTTTTCCAACTGTTCATTCCAAAGTCAAGCTGTTAGGTCTATAGTATATCCCCCCTGCACACACTTCCACACTGCTTTCATTTGAGTAACCCCACAAAATAATTTAAAAAGAAATCCTACTTAGCTTCAGAGGCAATGCTGGGTTAGGTTACTACTGTATGTAGTAAGCTAGCTAGCCATGCTAACGTTTGCAGCTTACAGCAGAGCAGAATAACACACTGTTGAATCCATTCCTTACACGTTGGCTCTTGTATTTTCTGGTTTTAAAAAGGCTAAATATAACTTGATTGCTCTTTCTACAGCCACGGGTCAGTTGGTGACTGGTTTCAAGTTCCAGATGTTCATGTTTGAGCTGTAGATGGAAAATGTAGATTTTATGTGTTTTCGGGAGTTGATAACTGTTGAGTTGAAACATTTTTAAATATTTTGAATTCAGCAGATGCTCTTATCTGTCATGTTCCCTCCAACATGCAAGAAAAACTGTGTTTGCTTGCATATAAACAAGAAATCAGCATTCTGGAGCAGGGGGGGTTTCACACAGTCTCCAAAAGCCGTCTCCACAGCAAATATCAAGGCGATGTCAAAAAATGACACCTGTGTGGAAAAACTCCTAAATGTAGAGTCAGTCTAAAGTAAGCCAGTCAAAAAGCTATTTAAAGAAGATTCTAAGAAATCTGAAAGTGAGAATAGCAGCAATGGTTGTAAGGTCATGTCAGGTTGAGGCAGGACAAGATTCTGCTTTGCCTCTCAGTTGCACAAAGCAAAGAAAGCTGTGAGCAAGACAGGTGAAGATGTGTGCGCCGAATCAAATGACACGGCTCAGCAGACCTCGAATATATGGTGGAGGTACAGAGGGTTTGAGACTAGGTGAAGAAATGAAAGCGAGACGAAGTGCTCACAGTTGTGACAGGTCGCTCCAGAGTATCCTGTTCCTGAACAGTCGCAGGAGAAGGAGCTCCACGTCTGAGAGCAGCGGCCTCCGTGCTCACACAGGTTAGGAAGGCATCTGAAAAACAAAAAGCTAATTACACAACCGCTTACGATCAGGAGATTATTTTCATTATTGATTAACCGTGTCATTACTTTCTTGATTACTCAATCAGCTGATTTATCCATTGGGGATTAAAAACACAATATTAATGCTTGTCTCTGTCTAGCAGAAAGACATTTAATTATATAATGATATCAAACAGAATAGAGCGGCGAATGATCACATTTAAAAAGCTAGAACAAGAGAATTAAATATCAGAATAGTTGCTAATTATCTCTGTTGACTAATTAAATCGTTGTTTCTGCTCTAATTTTCTGCTAATAGACTTTTATCTTCCAAATTTGCCAGATTTCCAGCACTTTGATACTTTGAGAACAAATAAAGCTATTAGGAGCAGCACAAAACAATAAAAACGTCTTGACGGCAAAACAAAACATCATACAAACCTCTTAAGGGATTCGTATTAGGTACCGCTAGAGAAACTTCTTTTATTAGTGTTTGCAAACCTGATCTCTTATTTATCAGGTAAGCAAGACCCCTGCTCACTGTTCTCCTTTATTCTTTTGTATGCAATTATGAACGCGCGCTTTGGAACTCACCCAAAAGACTCATTTGCTGTTTATTCATGTTTCATTAAAAATCCCAAACAACTGTGAAATGATGGTGTCTCATGCTGTGCCCTTGTCTGAATTTGAAAGAGCTGACACGCTGCGGCGTTTCTCTAAAAATAAAAGCATTACTGTCACCTTCAGACTAGAATGCCCGTTAATGGGATTTTGACACAATGAGCGCTTCACAGAAATTTCAAACCACACTCTTCTGATTAATAGTCCCTTCCTCAAGCCTCCTTCAGTTTCACATAATTGCCAGCCTTTCAAGCATGCATCTATAATTTCATACACTTTCATCTCCCACCTATTAACTGCAGCGGAGCGGGCCAGCCGCAACATGGATAAGGTTGCAGTCATTGGCTTAATTACCATCAAGCTATTTTCTGTTGTGTTCATGGGTGCCCTCATAGGTCATGGAATTGCCAGCACATGTAAGTGCACACTGACCACAAATTGAGTCAAAAGCTTTAATTACACGCAGAGAAAAGCAGAATAACTTAGTTAAAAGTTAATTTTCTCATATTCAGGGGTCATTAAATAGGCCACGGCCAGGGAAATCTCATCCACGCACAAAACATTTGCAAAGCCGAGCACAGCAGCCTCACGTGTCACGTCCTCACAGATTACAGCACAGAATGTTGCAAAGACACGTCACACGTTACACATCAAAAAGGAAAAGAAGAAAGAGTGGATAATGTCACACACTCACAAATTTCATTTTAGCTCTGCATAAGATTCTTTGTTGCTGTATATACAGTACGTGTACTGCATTACAACTGTTGCTGTTCTATTCTTGCCTCTTTTCTATGAAATACATTCTGCAGGGACTATTAATATTTTCAAAGATTAAGAAAAAAAGACATTAAAATGATTGGTAATATTCCACATTCAGATATCATAGCAAACCAAATAGAGTTTTTCTCAACTCTTACAGCTCCACAATCAATACTGTTTATATTAACAATCATTTAAATTACCACCAATTATTAAAAAATACGCCTCTTTTGCTCTCCACACGGACTGTTTACCTGCATGCAACCGAAGCCCCCTCAAGTGTGATTGGTCAATACTACTCGAACTACAAACAGACTACAAATGGAAACCAGAATGCTTCAGAAACCAAAATCTTGTCTCTTTCCCACAGATTTACATTTGTATGCAGCTCTCTACTCATAAAGGCTCCTTTCACCCCAACTGCCACACACTTTTTGCATTTATCCATCAATGCACTAAGTTTCTTGAAAAAAAAAACAACCCAAAACAATTACACGTACGAAAGATGAATGCATCTCAGCTTCTGAAAAGAAAACAACTCATTCCATCATTTCTTAGTGCAGCACTTCGGCCACTGACATAAACTACCAGCAGTGTTGTGTTTGCATATCCTCTGACAGCAAACAATCCCCAAGAAGCAGGTAGTTTGAAATCTGATAAAGGAGAGATTCTCCTCAGGGCAAAAACAAGAGAAAAGCTGCAGTTTGCATGTTTCTATCGTTCCAATAAATGTTCCAAGCCACATGCAGTCATTCATGGAGCTCATAGGTCTGCCAATCCCGTTCACAGGGCCCACAGCTGTGCAGGGTAATGAGGGATCGGGATAGGGAGGGCTGCCACACAGGACAGTAGGGAGCAGCTTGTTAGCATAGTCCTCTGCCAGGGAAGGTGTTGCAGAGTTTCTGTTACAATTTAATTGGATGATCCTGTCAACGTTTGTCTCTATAGGACAAGATGTCAGTGACTTTCAGGCGGCTCTGCAGACAACACACTACCATCCACAAATTAACAATGTGGGCATGAATATCTCTCTGCTGCCAACTTGGATAATGTTTTACCGATTTTCTGTTTGACACATCATGGCTGTTGAATGTCAACGTTTCTGTCCGACCTCTGTGAAAACTGTCCTCTAATTAAAAAAAGGTGTAAATAAAAAATTCACACTACTTTACCTGTCTCTTATATTGCACGTGTCAAACTGAAGCTCATTAGAATTTCCCAGCAATCCTTGCTGAACTTGATTGAGATTCATTGGCTGGCTGTTGATGAATATGAGCCGCACACACCCCTGAAAGGCCGAAGTCAGGGACTGACAGTCCCCGGTGGGACAGCCTGGATGGAAATGACACAAGAAGCATCCTTTAATACAAACTTCAGTTAATATAATAAACACAATGTGAGAATCGACTAACCTCCAAAGTAAAAGTTGCCTCTTGATTCCAGTTGTTCCCACAGTTCAATAGTAGAGGATGGCTCTCCATCCACAGTCAGAGTGATCTGTAGATTCCTTGTGTTGAGACCTACAGAGTGCCACAGACCGTCGTTGACCCTGTGACCTAAAGAAGAACATTTCACATTAAGCCTCGCTGACATGGCAGGTTAGTGGTCTGTAGCGCAGAAAGAGATATTTGTTGTGTCCACGGAGGCTGTGAAGAATTCCCACGACTGCATGTGTGAGTGTGATTTAGTCACAGTGGGTGTCATTGGTGGTGTTTTCTCAGCAGCCACCTGGATTATCAGGGCAGCACCGAATGTGATCTATTATTAATACAACCGTTGTTTTGGAAGTTACCTCCTGATCCAGTTTCATTCTATAAGAGTATAATAATAGACAAAGCTCCCGTCAAACCCCGAAATTTCCCCCCAGCGCCTCCTTCACACAGTTGTTTGTTGCTGCATTGACACAAGAGACGGTCACAGAGCTTCGAGACTCCGTCACTCTGAGCCTCAAAACACCCCCCCCCCCCACCTCCTCCTTCGCGCCGTCACTTGTCAACAAAATTCTTGCTGCATATTTGATCTTTTAGAGGAAGTTCAATTTTAAATGAGGAAGAATTAGCTTAACGTCTGCTGCTTCGTGTTTGTTAATTATTTTCGTCAGATCCTACACGTGCATTTCTGCCAGTGGTGCAAGATTATAATAAGGTCCTTGTAATAAGCGTTAATTAATAGGCAATAAGGCCCTTATAAGTCTTATAAGATGCTTATTAACATTATTCTGTGATAAGTGTTAATAATAGCATAATAAACATGTTTATTGTTTGATTATAAGACATTTATAAGCACCTAAAAGAAACTTGTTAACAATTTAAAAAGTTTCAGAACATTAATAAAGTTTCTTATAATTGTTAATGATAGGATCATTTATTGAGTCTTACTAACTTACCTGTTCTGTCATCGTTAAACCTTTACACAGATGTTTTTTTTTGCTTCATTAAACAACAAAAATGTCATTTATTTATTTATGAATAATGATAATAAGCATCTTACGGGAGTGACTGTACTTTTTTACTCCACAGATTAAGATTCTGACAACGTATAATTAGCATATCAATTTATGTAGTATATAAGATACAATTAGTTACAGCTGCAACATTACAGTGCTGCTTACATGATTACCCCTCAGTGATAATAATCTGATACTATATTAAAGTGTCAGGAGTAATTTGGCTTGCATATTAAAAATGTGTGATACTTTTGGTGCATTTTTAATTCATTTCTATTTAATGTTTATTTGTATAGGAACACGTATGTAGCATAAAGCAATGCCACACACCACAGCACACCCAAGTTAACGTGCAATGTCCCTTGATTTTCAGGATCATAATTATTTGCTTTTAATCTAGAAGAAAACATGGATTTCAGGACTTTTACTTGTACCGGAGTACTTTTATGTTACAGCATTGCTAATTATCAGAATATTTGCTCCACCAGACAACAACTAGATGGGAAGAGGTTTTACGATCAGCTGAGTCTCCTGAGGCGTAGGATTTATTGTCTGTTGGCGTTTTTTAGAGAGGAGACACATTTGCATTCTTACCTGGTGCCATGCATGTGCACTTTTCTTTTAACCAAATCACGTTTAACCACTAACAATCCCCGTATAACACAGGCTCAGATATTCTCATTATAAATTGAGCTCTTTCCTCCAGCTTCTCCTTCTGTTAAAATAGCCGAAGCCTGATCTTTGCTTTTTACACAATTGGCCGTTTGCTCAACCCAACATTTTGATACCTGGGCTGGGAAAAACAACCTAGCTCCAGTTTAAACCCATTCGGTCTTTAAACAACCTGTCAAAACCTAAAAAGATGAGTAATAAGGCAACTCAGCTTGATCCAACAAGCCTTTTCTTTTATATCGACAGTGACAGCTCATCTCAGAGAGCTGTATGTCACAATGGCAGCTGCGAATGGAAATTACCGAGCCACACCTCCATTTTGACTGCGTTGGTCCCGGACTAAATTAGCATCCAGATTGAGCTGTGTGGCGGCTTGGGAGCTTCGAGGCGACAAGACGGTCATGCAGAGTGCACACAGTGGGAGTTTTTTTAGTTGGTCTAAAATCAGATCCTTCCAGGCTCTCGGGGAAAACTTGAGAATTTCACTCACTATCCAATGATGCCTGTCGCTCGCCGAAAAACCTTTTATCCCAGAAGACTGTGACTGCCATGGGTGTTTTTTCTCCACTCCATTGACTGCTTCATGGAAGAAGCAGTGTAGCCGCGAGGGACTGCTGGCGAGCATCATTGGGTGTATCCCTTCCCCCTTCCAGCATATATATATATATATCTCCTTGCCCCAAGCTTGAAGTGTCAAAGTACAATCTAAGATATAGAATAGATCTAATGTGTTTTGTATCACATCAGTGATCTGCATGACTGTTGCTTAGCTGTTAAAAAGAAATCAAATATTTGCCTATTCTTCTAGTGTGTGAGATGACGTCTCTGAACCCCACCGCTGCCTCCAGGAAATACACAGCTTCATGTGACAGCTTCATGTCATTCCTGCACCAGGCTGCAGACGAGTCCTTGACAACCCCGACAGTAGACGCACAGTGAGGTGCATGAAGCAAAAGCGTTGCTTGTGTGAAAGCCAAGTCTGTACTGTTGGTGCAGATAATGTCTGGGCTGAACACAAAATGATACAGATCAATATTCTTTCCACATTAACGCTCTCGAGCACTTGGCTCAAATACAGCACTTCATCAAACTGGCCCAGTTGCATTTCTCCTTAAGCTATTCCACTGTCTTCTTAAAAAAACTAGACGTTTTTTAAGAATGAGGCGGCGTTTCTGATAAAAAAAAGAAGCGAACAGGAGGTTAAATTTAAAAAGTGTTTAAATTATTTGCAACAACTTTGGTGAGCCCTGCAGCTCAGCTTAATGATTGCACTGGGACATCGCTGTTGCACTACGGTTGACTTTGCTATGAGGTATGTGATATGGCTGTTCCTTGGGAGGAGAGTGATGAGAAGGGTGAGAATATTCTATGAATCTTTAAACTTAACTTACTTTTAATTAAAAGCCTCAGTTCGAGATTCACGACTTCCCTCTTTCCAGGGTGTTAACAGAGAAATGCATGGATTTTCTCTACTGGTGCAGCCAGAGAAACGACCCATGTTTCAAAAGATTATGATGAGTGTGCAGCTGAAGATACTGTTGCACAGTATAGAGGTTCTGCATGGCAGCAACAGGCATTTTTTAAAACTCAACATAACCCTAGCCCTGCACAGCCCGCTCATGTTTACTGACCTAGCCGATCTTTATGCACCACAGGAACAATAAAGATGTTTCAGCAGCCGTGAGCCCAGTTTTCTGTGCCTGGATCTCCCTGTTTGGTTATGATTCAACACAGCTCATCACAGAAAAGATTTCCAGCTGCTCCCAGTAGCATACACACCGCTTTTCACTTTGGAATCCGAATGAAATTAAGGTATTTATACGCATGTCTGCGCTTGATGCAGCAAATCTGCGTTTTACACACATTTACGGGCTCGATCCCAAGGATTATCTCTCAGTACTTTTAAAATGTTACTGGCCTCTGTGCTGAGTAGCAAGATGGGCCCCCTGAATCACGATCAGAGCTCTTGCTCAATAATAATTTCAGCTGTGACCTCCATAAATCCATCCCAAGGAGGAAGAAAAAGCTAAGAAGCCTAATGAAAATAAGTGGGTAAATAAACAGTGAGAAGTCAATTCATATCAAACTAATATCACACTCTTTACTCTACCAAATGGATTTGCAGTGAAACTGTTACTTACACATTATTATTGTAAACAACAAGAGGACTCCAGGTCATTCTCCTCATGTGCTGCAGCTCTGAGGCTCTAAGTCCCCAGTGCAGAGAGGTAATTTAATGCAGCTTGAGGTAAATTATATAAAGGGGAATATTGTTCCTTAGCTGTGGTTGTCTTCTCCATCTATATTTCCCTGCAGCCCACCATCTGCTGAAAGTCTGGCTTCCCCAAACAATCATGGTTATCTGTATTATCTTTGCTAAGCAATCCAATATAAAGGATTGAATGATATTTTTCTCCAAGTAATTCCAAGAAAATAAACTTTTGTTTTCTGTTTATTGAGGACAAAGGTGATAAAAGTAAGTCAGATGAAATTATGTCTTTCCTTCTCCTTTGTCTCAGCCAAGCACACAAACAAGCAGGCGGGTGGCGTTGGAGCGGCCCATTCTACAAACAGGGCATTTGGGGGTCAGCACGCTCGTGAGGATGTGCGTGTCAAAATAAGATGAAATATATGCCCCAGTGCACTCGTCTCTGAGGTCAAGATGGGAGATTACATTACAGCCTGGATGTATGTGAGCTGAGTTTCCTTCCTACTATTTCTTTCCTCTTAAGGTTTTTTAATTATTGCAGAAAATAAAGTCAGCGGTTTGCTGAAAGGTCCCCTGTGGAGTTTTCATGTAAACAAACAGTTTAATGCGATCGTTCCTCTTCAAACATTTACAGAGCCGAGGTTTAAATATTTCAAACCCAGCATTGTTTACATCCATGTTTACGTCCATGCACTCACGTCTGCATGTGGGTGCATGCACGGTAAAAAAAAGGAAATCATTTAAAACTCCACCTTTGCCCATAAAACATATTACTACATACAGTACACTCTTTAATGTTTCTAATGTAATTTTGAAGCAGTACATGTTTTCTGTTTAATGCCTTATATGTAAATGATTTGCTTGTGAGGTTAAAAAGTGAACTGATCTGTGGAAATGATCAAGTCCACTTCCAGTATAATATGTCTGATTATCATAATCATTTATTCATAATAGAGCTTCTTTTTTTAAACCAAAAACACAAGGTAAAAACTAGGTATAAAGTAGAGAGGTTAATGTGATAACTTTGTCTGTGAGAGTGAATGAAGTCAGGTCACATGTTTTCATGTGGGTTTTTTGTATGTGTATGTGTGGCCTGTGGACTCACCAGCAGAGACCTCTGATTTCTGCCGTCCTGAGCTGTAGAGGGTCAGATGCAGCCGGCTGTCGCTGATCTGCAGCTCCAGTCTCTGGGGCTCTGGATTCAGCTGCGCAGACAGAAGCAGCCCGTCTGGGTTCCACGTCCTGAGCTGGAAGTGAACAGAGAAACCCCCTGTGGCAGACGCTACTGATGGAAGTGACAGGAAGCTGCTGCTGGAGCTCAGAAAGGTGCAGGCCACCAGCTGGGGCTGCGAACATGAGAAGGTCACATTGCCCTGGAGGACGACAACAACCAAGGACACAGATTTAAATGTCTGTTCAGCTGCATGTTAGGGCAAGTTGGTCTCATGCGAGTTTCACTATGACATGTCTGGAAATAAATGTCACATTGGCACAAAAAGAGAACAGTTAAAAACCATGAGCAAAGCCTTACCCTAACCCCACCCAAATAATTTAATGTAGCCTTTAACCAGTTAAACGCAATTATTTGTGTTTCAAGGTCAACATATCAGCAGCAGCAATGTGTACTTGAAAGAAATGTCCTAATAATGATACAAAAGGGCTGGCACATTTTATACTACGTATGTAAATGTATGAAAATGTAGTCAATTTTAATAAAAAACATGATGATTAGAGTTTGATATTTTGGAAATTTAGTATTTAGTATAAGTATTACCCAGGAGTATTATTAGCTTAGCTTAGCATAATGACTGGAAACAGGAGAAACAGCTACTGGTTCATCCTACCAGCACCTCTAAAGCTAGATAATTAACATGTTATATATCAAACTACATTTAACTTTAGCATTTAATGTTAGCAAACTTTAGGCTAGCTGATTACCCCTGTTTTCAGTCTTTATGCTAAGCTACGCTAACTAGCTGCTGGATGTAGCTTCACTTCCAGATATGAGAGTGGTATTGATCTAATTCTTGGCAAAATGTGAATACGTGTATTTCCCCACATTTTAAACTATTCCTTTGAGAACGTCATGTGGAACCAATGGAAGCGTTAACAAAATAATTGTAGTCCATGTGGTTCAGAGGCTATCTAACTCCAAAGTAAGCAGAAATGTGTAAAAGGTTAGATCCAAAATGAATCCATGAAATGTATTTGCTCCAAACCAACATGGTAGAGCAGCCAAGATATATATATAAATATATATATATATATAGATATATAGAAATGATGTTTACATTTCAGTAAAATTTTGTGCAGTGTAGAGCTTGTGTTAGGTACTTTCAGACACAGACTGGTCGTGTCTGCTAAGGTCAGAGTCCTATCAGTCCCGGTGCCTGCAGGGCAGCACAGAGCAATCACAGCTCTTTGACTCTCAATGTGATTCCCTCCCATCAACCTCCGGGAGATAGTCCCATTGAAATTCCATTACAGCTTCAATCATGACAGGCTGTCTCCACCTCTCTGCTTCTGTTGTCAGCAAAGGCCTTTTAACGCGGCAATCAGACTTTAAAGGCAGAGAGTGTCTCAGATGAGATGTGGCATGTGGATCTTTGGCTGACCAGTCTGATTTGCGTGTGAGGTTGACTCTCCAAATGAATCCATTCACACACTTGGACTTAATGATATAGCAGTTAGGATCACAATGGATACCATGATTGCTTTCACATTAGTCTCTCCTTCCATATTCTGACCAGGATGCCTTCAATTGGATTGATCAAATGTCGTTGCAAATCAGCTGAGAGAAAAATGTGAAACCTCACAACAAGGAGAAATAAAAGCTTGGCTCTGGGGACGGCAATGTCTGTCAGTGGGCCTGTTAGCATCGTCATGAGGTTGATATTCACGGCTTTGAGTAAAATATCAACAACTATTGTTTGGGTTGCCATGTAAACACATTCATTTCCCTCCTGGATGAATTCTAATTGTATCTTGATTTATGGCAAAATGCCTTTATATACTTACTTTGTGTTTAACTTATTTACCACTTAGCACGTTAGCATGCTAATACACAAAAAAAGATGGCAAACATGGTAAAGAAATATACCTGCTAAACATCAGCATGTCAGCTTTATCACTGTGACCACTGTTAGCATGCTGACGTTAGCATTTAGCTCAAAGCACTGTTGTGCCTGAGTGCAGCCTCACAGAGCTAGCATGCTACACTTGTTAGTATTAATCTTACTGTGCTGAGTAATGAAATGTATTGTATTTTTCTACAACCTGTGTCTTATTTCTTCTTTTTTAAATAGTTTTGGCCAAGTTAATTAATTAAGTTTAGCTCACAAGCTCCATATATTTACACATACATGTATATTATATATAAGTTATAAGTACATTTAAATCTCACAGCTGTCATAGGTTAGTTTCTGGTTGTCCGTCCAGTCTGCTCTGTAGCTCTACACTTTACTGATAAACCACAGAAGTATACTGAATTGCCAAAATTGATTTTAAATTAAGCTAAGATACAGTTGAACTCTTCTCCTCTCAATATTCTCGCCCACTGTGTCTAGCTCGCCCCCACACGTGTCTTCTTTCTAAACATCATTGAATCAATTTGAATCTTTAATAGAGATGCTTTATTCTGCAAGATGGCTTTCAATTGACAAAAGTGCTCTCTGACATCGCTGAGCTCGTCAATGCAGCACATCTGTTCCTCTGAAGAGAAGCACAAGGACTGTACCGAGCTCCTGGAACTCATCTGGAGAGACTCAACCTGGATCTGCAGAGGATTTTCCACCTGTCTTTGTCTGCAATAAAGCCGACCAATAGACCAATATATTTGCCGCTTTGATCTTATCACAGATATATCTGCGTAAATGTGGCTGTTAAGTAAAACGATTTTGTCATATGGAAATGCAAAGGACAGCAGTGACACGTTTAGTTAAAAGTCTCGCTCATTTCATTTCTTGGTGTTTAAAGATCACATTTAGCATATTCTTTAAGTTCAATTGTTATCAGATTATTAAAAAACTCAAATACTGCTATCTGTATTTGCCTAAAAGAGTCCAACTCTATTCGTCTCACTCAAGATCTTCAGGACACATCTTCAAAAAGGAAGATGTAATGCATTTTACAGTATGTGCGATGAATGCAGTCGGACCAGCTAAAAGCTAAAAGCCCATGCAGCGCAGTCAGTCAGAAACGCTGAAGCTCGATTGCTACTCACCACGCTGTGTATCTGTGGCTTGCGTCTCTTTGCCAGGTCTATGATGTTGATTCCGTTGTAGTAGAGGTTTTCCATGCAGCCGTGGAAGTTCTTCCTCAGAAAGGTGCCAGGTTTACCAGGAAGAGGGATGCCTCCGAAACTCAGCTTTGATGAAGAGAAAAAGAGGTTTTGATCCAATATAGGGAAGTACGAAAAATGTATATTCATGTATGCTATTTTCATAAAATAAAAATATAAAATATATATATAATAATAATAATAATATAAATATATAAAAATATATTTGCATTCTGTTCTTTATTTTACTGTATCTTAAACCATCTCCACTGTAAATACACACCAGTCTCAAAATACATGCACAAACACATATTCTCACTGGTTACTGCACCAACAGCTGAGCCAGTGATTCAGCAAGTGAGAAACAACACCCACACACACTGTAGAGCGACTGTATGAATACAGTATATGTACTGGTCTGGGGCTGTTTTTCATGCTTTGGTGTATGTCCTTCAGTTCCAACAAAGGGAAACTGTAATGCTACAGCAGTTTGGGAAAGACAATGGGCAATGTGGAAGAACTTGGCTTCAACCCTATCAATCACCTTTGGGATGGACTGGAGCTCTGACTGCCAGCCAGACCTTATCACCCAGCATCAGTGCTGGACCTCACTAATGCTCTCGTGGCTGAATGGGAGCAAATCTCTGCAGCCGGGCTCCAAAATCCTTTTGAAAGCCTTCCCACTAGAGTGGAGGTTGGTTTAGCAGCAGATTAATGCCCATTTTGGAATAACATTATTCCAAAATAGTGTGTGTAAATTCAAACTGCAGCTTTGAAGGTAATATTTTTAGGAACTGACCCGTAGCTTGAATATCCTGCCACCTCTAGCCATCTAGCTAATTAACCTTAGCTCTCTGAGTGGTTGAAAACACTCTCTCAGGCTGATTCACTTTAAAAGGAAAACCCTGTAAATGAGTGTTAACGATGCTCTTGATGGCTACATAAATGATATAATGCTGAAAGACTGAGGCTAAAGCTATCCTCTTGAATTCTTTGGGTTTTTGGAAACACTAAAAGAAGCCACCCTGTGAACTCTTTATAAATGAAGTATCGCTCTTAGAGCCCCATCACTTCTGTGGAGAAATCCAGATCTCGACAGGCCTGCCAGGCCTTGTTAAACTATGATTGGACAATCATGGGGGAGGGGTTTGCTGACAAATCAATTAATGAGTCTCTAAATAACTGTAAGAGGGTCTACCTCATCATCTCATTTGTTAGACTATGGTTTAAACATTGAACCTTGAATAAAAACCAATAATGCAAACCGCAACAAAAAAACTATTCTTGACTTATAAGCAAAATGGACAAGTTTCCACTGCAAACAATGTAAAGTCACACAACGCTACATACTGTGAAAAAGTCAATAGAGGTTGGCAGACATCTTGGCAGTCTGTTGTTCCTTTGAGACAACACAAATAACATGTCTCTGATATTTCTTAGCTTCTTTCTTTTCTATCATTCATTGTGGAGGCGTCATTTCCGAACATGAACTCCTCAGGGCTTACGTACACTACTAGACTCTGTTTACCATGGTGCTCCACTGCTCATTACTGTGTTATTAATGATAGGGTTGTCTGCCCCGGACTGGATACATCCACTAAGTGACTCACAAAGCATCATCCCATACCTCATAGTCCACCTCCAGTGAGTGTCCCTCTCCTTTGGTTTGGAAGTGTTGTGTGTGGGAGTCCACGGTGAGGTTAACCTGCTTGTTGAAGCGCTCTATGTGAACAGAGTGCCAGTGCTGGTCGTCGAGCAGACTGCCCACGGTGACTGCAACGCGACCGCTGCTGAACCTCAACCTGCTGTCGTCTGGAGCAACACAAAGAAACACAGCAGTGACACAGTAAGCAGCTTTACTTCTCCCACACTGAACCTGTAAACGTGCGAGGGCAGACAAGCCCACATACACACAGAAATATCTATGAACTCAGACGATGTATGCCAGAATAGGAACAGGTATACTGCTGTGGAGGCAGGTATGTAAAGCTTAAATGGTTATTTGGAGCATAAACTGTATATGAAGATGGACGACACGTCTCAGCTTCCTCTCATTGCACCAAAATGAAGCCAAAACAGTAGTGATCCACGGCGAAGCAGCAGGACCAAGTTCAAGCAACTACGCTCACAGCTGTCAATCACGACGTCTCAGACCCTTTTTATAGCATCAAATAAATGTAAGTGATGTAAAAAAAAATTCAACCAAAGGTATCGGAAAAATGAACACTTGAACAAACATCAGCGTAATTACAACTACCTAAAATGACAGAAACCATCTTTGGCTGTAGTTTGATTTTAGGAGCTATACTGCAGCCAGCCACCAGGGGGCGAACCAGATGTTTTGGCTTCACTTTTGGGAATGTCGTTCATTTTTACATGCAGTCTATGATTTGGACAATCAATTACTCTGTCAAAAGAATAATAATCAATTACATTGCCATTCTGATAATTAAGTAATTGTTTAATTCATTTAGGAACAAAAACTGTAACTGTAACTTTTGCTGGTTGAAACTCATGTGACCATCCTTAGAGCGCTCTTTTCATTGTTGTGAATCAAATGCTTTTCTTGGAAAACAGCAATCTGCCTTGAATATATTTACACCTCTACACCTTTGTTTGTTTTTTTTCTACTTAAGGTTTAACACATTTTGCATTTGAAGACATACATCAGGTCTCCGGCATGTTGTGAAAGAATTCTCGACATTGCTGAGTGGAAATGACGTGAGATGTGACACATGAAAACCACCACATTGGTCTGATATCTCTCAATCATGAAAACATCCTCCAAAAAGCACCTCTCTGAAAGGATTCACATCTTCTCAATATAGAAATGATTCTCAAAATCCCCACCAAGACTCTCACATTTACTGAGTGTAAGTTCTATGTGGAAATAATAAATCGATTTTCCAAAGAGAAGTTGGGAAAGCGTAGTTCACCTAAGTTGAGGTAGAGGTCCAGTCTTCCTCTGTGGAGCTCCAGGGTGATGTAATCTCCTCTCTGTCCCTCTCCATGCAGTAAAACACCCTCGGCCTGATGGCTCTTGAACCGCAGCGAGATCACATCCTTCACCGTCGACATGGACTTCTGGTTGAACCGATACAGCAGCGAGCTCCGGCCGTCAAAGTCTGCCACGTATGATTCTGAAAGGAAATCAGAATAACTCTTAAAGAAGTACTGCACACTTTACTTTCAATTCATTTCAATAAACATGTTCTACAATTGAGTGTAGTTACTATGATGTAGTTACTTACTGTTCATGTAAGATTAAAGGCTTGACTAAACAAATATTAAGACACTGAAAGTCACTGGAGAAAAGCAGAATCAAACATACTGAAAGTGTTTATTTAATTGTTAAAATGCTAGATTGTAGGATTGTATGCTAATTCTACAACTAATATAATGCTTGATGGTTGCTAGGAGGGTTGGAGGGGTTGATGCCTGCTCATAAAAATACTAATATTATTAAAACAGATTTGACTCACCATCAAATCTGTGGGGTAAATATGGTTAAAAAAGTAATTGTGTTCAATTGCATTAATAAGAAGAACAACAACAGGACAGTAAATAGAATAACAACAGGTGACAATGTAAAAGTTTCAGTAGAAATGAAGTTTCAAATACGCGGAGGGCAATGCCACAAAATTGGTTTAGATCTGTAATAAAGTAATAGCAAGGCCAGAATAACCCACATCGACACCCTTTATTATTAAAAGCTAATGTAGGAGTATGTGGGCTGAGATTTATGAGCTGAGTGCATCATTAATATGCTGCTT
Source organism: Nannoperca australis (assembly GCA_036023655.1). Taxonomy (NCBI): domain Eukaryota; kingdom Metazoa; phylum Chordata; class Actinopteri; order Centrarchiformes; family Percichthyidae; genus Nannoperca; species Nannoperca australis. The sequence goes on from JAVQJD010057540.1 coordinate 20,529, forward strand.
CTGGAAATATTTTAATTACTTTAATAATTTGCCACACGTGGCCATTTCATTTTGCCATGCACTGGTAATTACTGAATCACAAGACAACTTGTCATAGTACATAAAAAACTAAAACGCACTCCAACATGAGATTGATCCATTTTTATTGGCATGTATTCTACTGACGTTAGCATCCAGGCTCAAGATTTAGTCGATGCTTTGGGGATCAATTGGCCCTCCACCGCTGGTGACAAGCCATTTAATTTAATGCATGACGTAGCCAGAAGCTGTAACAACATGTATTAAACTCTATTTAACACACCACAAGAGTCCATTCAGCATTAAGACTATCAAAACAATCAAGCAAATTGAAAACGTAATTAGGTAGCAGTAACAGTCCACAGCCACAGAGTCAATAGCAAATAACTGCACAGGTTTATCGGACGTGCAGTTCTGCTGATCGCTGTTTGAAAGTGGTCTGGCTTTATGTTGTCACGCTGCAGCGGCACTGGGAGCCCGGCTGTTGCACAGTAATCTGACTGAGAAAGCTAAAGAGTGCTGCACTCGGTCGTGGAGGTGCGTCTGTTTACAGATGCCTTTGCTGGACTGACTCGTGGAACACCAGAATGGAGAGAATGTCAGTCTCTATTACATCCTGTTTCACTCTCCTCATCACATACTGGTGATTTCAAGGGAGTCCTGGAGAATATATCTGTGATCAGTTAACGGTATATGGGAGCCCTCTCAGTGTCACCTCTATATAATCCTGCTTCGGAGAGACACTCCTGCATAGATTAGTCTGTAATGCAGCTGCAGAACAATGTCACCTGCCTGTGCCTCTTTCTCAGTCTGTCTCGCCATATTAGTAGTTTCTGTAATCAAACTCATTCATCAGTTATATGGTAAATGATGTGATATTTTAATTCTTTTTTATATACGTAATCAGACACATGAATCCAAAAATATATTGACCAACGACAGAAGGCAGCCTTTCTTTTATTCCACCTATTCCAACAATAATACGCTTCACTACTGTGTGCTGGTCGGGCGTCATAAAACTAATCACTGTGGGATATTCTGGCTGTGTGTTCACAGCGCATTAATTCACTGGCTCATCTAGTTAGTGCTGCTTCACAATGCGTGGGAGAGGTGTGTCAGTGAATCCCCATTATATGCATTTTATTGAGGATTTTGCAGGAAATAAATGTTGCTGTGAGTCTGAAGAGCATTTCTTTTTTTTTCATCTGCTGCACGGTCACCGAGGTCCAGTTGGTTTTGCATCTCATTGCAGTTACATGGAATTATTACAGTGTGGAATTATTGTAATGTACTCTTTTGCGACTGTTATTCCCAAATAATAATTGATAGTGTCATTTCAAGCACGTCATTATTTCATTCTCTAATGGTAGTCATAAAGCCAAGCATTAAGGGCAAAACACACTGATGAAACTGCAGCCGTTAATTTCTCTGTAAGCCGACACACCGGCGGCGTCTTGGCGTGCGTCCTCACGGGGCCGATGCTCCAGAAAAGCAGCAGTTTTCACATTTGCTCCCAGGATTGGCACATCTGGTGTGTGTGCTCACTACTAGAAGCACACCAGTGTGGCTTACTTCAAGTAGGTCCACTTCATTTACTCCTTTGTCATTTTTACCGTATCCGTTATATGGGACACCCTTTTCTGTCATGGCGCAGAGCAATGAAAGTACAAAAGCTTGTTATCCTGAGATCATGAGGTATTTAGGTTGAGACTACCAGAGAACATTTCATATATTTTTACAATTAAATTGGTCACCAAATCACCTTTGATATGCTGTATGTTGACACCATTTCATATAATGAGACAAGAAGACGTATACTAAAATCATAATGTGAACTTGAAAATGAAAATGTAATTCCACAATAGCATTATAAATACATTCCACATTTGTGTGTGTGTTATATGAGTATGTTGAAATGAAAATGAAATATTCAAACTTGCATTTTCATATCAAACTTGCATGGGTGTTCTATGACCATATTAAAATAAAAATAAAAAAGCTGTTGGACATTTCATTTTCAAGTCATACCGCACTGTAAAGGTGACAACGTTCAAATGTTAAGTAAAAATTGAAAATTAAAACACATTATTAAAAAATATTACCTGATTTTCCATTTATACAATCAATATTTTAAGTAACAATTAAAATGAAAATGCAGTTTTCTGACAATTTGAAAGCGAAAATGGCATTTTATGTTTCCATTTCAAAGATTGAACCTGCTGTATTTTAAATAATATTTAAATGCAATAAGCCAAACAGATCCCTCAGTCTTTTGCATTATACATTTACATGTCACCGCCACATTTTGGTGTCAAAATGAAAATGCAATCTGTCAGTCCTCTCATCAAGGCGGGTCACTGCCATCGTTCAGTGAGTTGGTTCATTGCCAGTTTTATTTTCATGTTTACATTTTAATTTGAATAAAGTCCCCTTTAGGCTTCCATGAGGATGATTAAGTCATGATAGGAAAGATAAACAAGCAAAACAGATGTATGATTTGGGGCAGGCTTTGACTCCATGTTGTGTTTTTGTAGGTCGTCGTAGTTCTGGCCATTCTCTTGCCATACTTTGCAACAACATTTATTAAGAAAATCCGCTCCACTCAACACTTTCTTGTTTTTGTAGCTGCTACAGGGCAAACAAAGCTATGAAATGACACGTTGCCTGCTATCTAATCTATCACAGACCTGTCAGATAAAAAAAAAAGGAAAAGGATCTGATGGAGCATATAAATTGGGGAAATTGCTTGTTTTCGGAGTATTTTTCTGTTTGCTGTAGCGCACATGAAGTCTATTGAGCTACATACATTTTCAAAATAATACTTCCTCCCACCGTGAAAAGATGATGCTGATGTTAATTGTACTAGCGTTTTGCTAACACCTGAAACCGAGAGCCACAGTGGTAGTAATAAGTTTTAGTCTGGAACATGAAGGTGATCACTGTGCATACACTGTACGTTTCACACCCTGGCTGTCTGGGTTTTGATCCATCGTTTCACGGCTGTCTGGAGTATCAAACAGCGTGTTACAACCAAGTGAAAAGAAAATAGACCTCATTACTCTCCATCAAGAGTGTAGCTGCAAAGCCGGATGTATAAATGAAGAAATTCCTTCTAGGCGGTGTAACCACAGCAGTTTGATGTGTAGACTGAGTGCTTTCAGAGTGTGGCATTAACTGCAGGGTGTGTGTTACTCACTGTACGAGCAGCCGTACACCTCCACTCTGAGGCCCATCCAGCCGCTGGGGTTCCAGTCGAGGGGGACGAAACGCAGGAAGCGAGTTCTTACCGGGTGGGACAGCTTGTTCTGGACAACAGCCTCCGAATTCACATTCCCGCCAAATCTCTGCAGGACCACAGAGGGAGAGATATTATGGTTATGATGACTGTGACCAAGGCTCCACTGAGAAACAACATGTGACCTCAGATCCGAGAGGAATAGTAATATTTTCACAAGGGAGAAGAAGAATCTTTAGCTGAATGTAAGAAGAATAAAAATCGAAATCCTTGAATAGCACAGACAACAACAAAGTGCTGACAAGGCGAACCCATGGGCAACGTCTTCTTCCTATCCTTGAACATATTTGATGTAAAGTAATGAGAATCATTGTGTGGTGTAAAAATGTGAGAATACCCTTCAAACTGTTGAGACGGAGGAAGAATCACCAGTGAGCAGCCCGGGGGCAACAGAAAGGCTCTCGTATAGTGTTTTCTCCCTGAAGAGCTGAAAACAAAAACCTCTGAGTACGATTGTGAGATGTCATTCTTCTTTTTTTCCCTTTTACGTCCCTCCTCTAAAGCCAGAGGACACAAACTGAGAAACAGAGTGAGAGATGGAGACGGAAACACAGACAAACAACCTCTCCTCTCCAAATGACTGATCATCAGCTTCTTCATAAGCGATTCTAGGCAGGTGACATATCAAATCAATAAGTACTCGGACTGTACACAACCAAACATATAGATCATTGACAGTGGAGCTCCAGGCTTTTGTGAATACTTCAACACAGTCAGACCAGGCAAATAATTCAGCTTTCTGCAACAACAGAAACACAACGACCAGCGGCACAAGCAGCCGTCTGATGCTTTCACAACGCTGCAAAGCAGACGCGTCATTAAATGCACCAGGATGCTGCCTCTCGGTAGATAATCAAGGCAACAGTGTGACTGTTAAGGCTGTTATTGTGATTTATGCCACCACTTTCAGTTTGAGCCATTTGCCGAACCTCGTGGTCGAATCTTAACACACGTACACGCTCGGTTTATTTACACATGCACAGTAACTCACGTCTGCACAGGAGGGATTAACAAACGGCACTGGAGCTTACACGTTTGGTCAAAGCAACATTTATTACTTCAGAGCTGCAAACGGCTTTTAGAACAAACGAAACAAGAGAAACACGTTGGCCTCGACAAAAACGAACATAAATATTCATGACACTTTGATTTTCTAAATGCTTTCAGCCAAAAAAATTCTAATGTAATGTTTGAATGTGAGTCAGGCTGATGATAACATGCTGCTGTGCTTGTCATGCAGGGCTTTGGACGTGACCTTGTTATTTTCCGGCTTTGTGTGAGGAGAAATCACACAAAGCCGGCAGTGTGTTTGATTGCTCTGCATACAAAAGCTGTAATTTAAAGCACCTTAAGATGTGATTTCAAATCTTGATCATTTCTTAATAACATATTTACATAAAATATTTGTGACTAGATAAGCAAGTGTGGAATAAAGACATAGTTTTTATGTATTAGTTAAAGACTACAGTGGTCACAACAGAAGCAAAGCAGCCAAATACTGTCGTACTGTCGCTGACGCTTTGATTCAAATGTTGCTGGACTCTGACCAGAACCTGACCCCACGGCACACAGCAAATAACTGACTGTCTGTGAATAAGACAGCGTGCTGTTCAAACCAAGGTATATGCAGTGTGCATGGCATCAGTGTGATACTCAGTCTCTACTCTTATTATTAACCCCCGCTTTCCGCTTGACTCCCAGCTGAACGTCTGGAAAATCTAATGAACCAAATGAACTCCTGATTGAGGCGGCGGTGTAGTCATTCTAACTGTTCATTAGCAAAGAAAAACTTACATCAGCGAGCGTCATTAGCATTCAAGAGCAATGCGTCCACACGGACACCTCCACTGAGGCTGTCCTGACGGAGATATGACGTTTGTCTTCCTCTCTGGATAAACTGGCAGAACATCCTGTGAGCTCCACCTGGGAGATGAGCTAAAGTCTCGAAATAAGGGCCTGAGGGCGCAGAAGACTTTCCAGAGGTCCAGAGGATAGAGGTCGGTCCTTATCCACGTCAACAATCCTAACCCCACGCTGACATCATTATTTCTATTTACGTTTCCGTCACTGTGGAACTGTTTTCCTCCCCATTCATTAAGCCTCTTTACTCTTCCTCTCCAGTGATGAGCTCCCTTGCATCAGTTTTCCTTTGTGTTGCACGCTGCACAGGCACATTCGTTTATTTTAATCAATTCACAGGGGGATGAATCCCGCTGCCGGCGGTGAAGACGCTACAGTGTATTCCAAAAGGTCATTGGCCATTTAAACAGCCTAAGGGAACGCATAGTGAAGAGAAAGCTACATGATCACGAGTGAAAATACTGATTTCCAGTCAGTCAGGCAGAAGTCCCCAGACCAGGATCAAACAAGTCAGTGTCTCAGCTAGTAGCTTAGATAAAAAACGTCTGCTATACCTAGTGAGTTAAAATTTAGGTTAAGGGTGGATGAATGTATTTTTGCATCAAGGTACTAATATGTATGATGTTACTCAAGGTTTTTCTTGAATGTAAAATTAGAGTCTAGCAGCCCTGTGAGGCGTGGAGCTAAATGCTATCATCAGCTTGGCAACTGTCACGAGCTGTCCAGGGAGCTGTGCTGGGTATTCCATGACGTTAGCACCAGTGAGAGTAACCCTGCTAGCAGGGGAGTGACAGCCAATAGTTTGCCTTGACTGATCGTCCTCATCATTTACCTCACCTATTATTCCCCTGTGTGCTGGGGTTCCTGTGAGATCTGTATAACATTACAGGCGCAATCATCATACGAGTCCAATCTGTGCGGTTATTGTTGTTAGAAGAAATAAAAGTGGGAGTTTACTCAGATAAAAGACAAATTAGCACTCAAGCAAACACATTTTAATCCTTGTTAGATCCCCATCTACCTGAACAGCTAACAAGCAGGAACATTAATGCCTAAATTTTCCCCTTCAGGAGCAGAATTTGTTTCACACATTTATTCGCAGCTGCATTAAAAATAGATTTTTAAATAAGGCTTTTTCAAGGATAATGAAGGTAATCTGGAACCCCCCGCTAGAATACATTCCCCTTCCCACCTATGAATATTTGCAAGAGCATCCAGCTAATTCACCAAGGAGTAGATTGCAAATATTATACAGGGAATTAGGTTAAAGCAAGATTTAAAACAGCTCTGCCATTTTTAAAGAGTTTACTTTAAAAAGTACCATCAAGCACAAACCGACTTTTTTTTCACACATTCAAAAGTAAGTCTTTGTACGTTTTTTTTCTTTTCAGTTTCACAGCACGACGTGACAAAAGTCCCCATTTCATCCCTCCCCTGGTTTGCACTAATTAGGTTTTTATCAGCTTGTAGAGTTGTTTCACATGAGCAACAACAGAATTAGCTCAGAACACCCCCACAGACACACGGTGATGTCCACACTGTGACTGAGGTCACACAATAAAACAAGTAAATGAATCATTAAAGAGAGACAATGTTTTACAAAGGGCGAAACTATGGAAACTATTTTAATGTTTGCACAGGAAGATGAGACTATATGCATTTATGTTTTACTTGATATTTACATTTTCAGTTTATGTAATTTACATAAAGCTTGCTCGCTACATTTCCAACAGCAAAATCCGAGAGCAAACTGCGACTGGTGGTGCCTTTGCTCCTATTGCCCTCTGATGGCAACATGCAATGAATTCCAGTGTGATCAGATTTTGGAGGGATTTTATTGAACCAGATTTGTGTCAACACAATCTTACAGAACTTCTTAAACATTGGTCTCATTCTGTTCTGAACACATGTCCATTTGTTCTCTGTCACTGGTCCGACGGCTGCCAGCGCTCTCTTTGGAGCTGCCTGACTTTTTGTTTGCAGTTCTGACACAAACCTCTCGAGTGATATTTTAGAAGTGGTGTTACATTATATTGACACAAATCTGATTCCAGATCCAGGATTTGCAATGCATCCTGGTACATGTAGGCACATGTCAGCACAGCTCCGTGTGCATGGGAGAACTCAGCTCTCATGGCACTGAGGAATTCATTGCTTCAATTGACTACATTTACCCTCAATGCTGGTTGGATTTCCACAGAAAACGTGGCAAAAGATGTCAGTGGGTCTGTAATTCCACACTTTGATCTGATATGTCGATTGATACGCTCCAAATCTTAAAAAAGAATCTGCTACAGCTGTAAAGGTCCTTGATTATGGTGACTACTTTATCTTTTCCTCCATCTTTTGCCAGATTTAAGTGAAACAAGACAAACATGTCAACTTTGCACACAAAATACGTATAATGTCATTCAATGCTCTCAAGAGGATAAACCTAATTTTAATGATCCCCTGGCCCTTTCTCTAGCTCCACCCTCAGGACAAATATGTTATATTATAATGTATTACTATATGTTTAAAGCCAGACTACTGGAAGGATTTACTATATAAAAATGATCAGTGCATGTTTGTTCCATACGCTTTGTTTTTTAATGTTGCAGGAAATGGAAATGCCAGCAGGCTTGCCGACCTTTAGCCCGGCCTTTTTTTTTTTTTACAGATCACATTTTTCTATGGAGCTAATTTGGCTGGGCATTAGCTCAGAGTGGCTGAGAGCTAGCATTCATATCAGCAGCTGCTGCTCTCTCATTAGTGCCCCTCAGTTCAGTTTCTGGCAGCGAGCCGTTACCTTTGAGTTTCACTTGTTAAAATGCCAGACGGATGTGAGTTACTATCAGCAAGGTCTTGGTGAAAGCTGTGGTTAGCTTGCATGTGAGTTTCATTAGAGATTGCAGACAAATTGGCTGCCATTCATCCTGTCTTTAAATCCAAATTCACAAACACCAAAGAAAAGAAAAGAGGGAGGCGTGGGGTTTAAAGTGTCTGTGTGAGTGTGCATTAAATACACATCAGTACATTTAAAGGGATCACACCTGGTTTTAATGCTTGCCAGGTTTCAGAGGATGATGTCTGTCTTGACTCGTATGATGTGGCACTGAATGCCACGGTTGACTGCTGTGTGAATTTTAATACATTTGATTTGATTTGAAGAAAGTGCAGCACTCTCTTTTCTCTCCCTCATGAGTCACTTACAAAGGGTGATAGCTGCAGGTCATGTTGGTAATATCTATACATAACGTCTCTTCTCAGTAAACAGCAGCTCTAATTTCCTCCTCAGATATAATGATATGAGGGTTGACAGCGGTTCATACTTCAACAGGTGGATATCACATGAAGGAGAGTCTCAGTGCACTTCCCTGTAAATATTTTGTATTATTTGTAGGGAACTGTACGCTTCTAATGATTTTTTGGCGCTAATTCAATGTTGAGTGATGTTTCTTGTTCACATAAAGAAACATCTACAACGACAGAAACTGTTTTGCCAGATGGCACATGAAATCTTCAACACTCAGTATCTGGTCTGAGTTGTCAGCAGACTGAGCTGCTACTTCAACACAGAAGCTTATCTGTAATGAGACTGTTAACTTCTATTCGTTGACATATTTCAACCCTCTATAATAAAGAGAGCATCTTGCACATTGCAAATGTAAATAGTTGTTTTTGTTGGGGAGTAAAAACACCAAAACCACCCATGGTAAATTCCTTCTATGCTGACTGATTGTTGGGCACTGTAGTTTTTAGTAAGCGTTATTCAAACAGAAGTAAATCGTGTGTTAGTTTTTTGGGAACTATTTTCAGCCTCGGATTAATACACATTTAATGCGTTAGTGTGACAGCGGCACATTTTTTAACACAGTTTGTGTTTCTGACTTGGCTTCAAAAGAGTTAGAACTGTTCTTTTCAACCTGGTGATGTTTTATTTCATCCTTAATTCCTCCATTCAAGTGGATAATGCATTTTTTAAAAGATGGAGGAAGATGAATAATTAATAACAACACACAACACGTTCCAACACAATGAAAAGAGACCCACTTTGCAGCAGTGACATGCCAGTGGGCAGCTACACACTCTGCTAATTGGACTGCCAAGTAGAAAAACTCACGGAAAAACTATTTAACATCTTGTCAGCGGCCCTTGACATAACTGGGGCAAACACAATAAAGACTTAATGACATGTGCCAACATTAGGCTATTTTCTTAGACCTTGAATCCTTGCAGAGGCTGGCATAACGAGATGTGACGTTACATGGAGGACAAGAAAAGCAGTATAATAATTGCGTTGACACCAGACACTTCCCACACCTTAAAATGTGTAAGAAAAAGTGAGAAGATTTGCTTTCAGATCCTGACCGGCGATGTCACCCATAGACTGGTGCACAGAGAAAAAGAGATGATATCTCATGTGACAAAACACTAAATGTAATTATTATTGTCAATCTTTACGATCTGAGTGTGACCCTGAAAATCCTGCAGAAACATATAAATATATATATAAATACACCGCTGTCACAGCCTACTTATATTATTTGCGGTTTGTATTGGCTTGCCTTGAACAGAGCAAGGCTAGCTTTCCCACCTGCTTACAGTCTTTATGCTAAGCTAGGATATTTTCATCTTCTAACTGCCGACAAGAAAGCAAATAAGGGCCTTTATCAATTCTTTCAATCACAAAGAGCCAAGAAGAAGCCTTAGACTTCTTCTACATCTGATCACTTCCACACATCCTAGATAGTCGGATTAAGTAGAATCCTAATATTGATTCTGCTTGGATTCAGGTGTAAACAGTAAACAGCAAGTCAGCGATGAATGCAAAGTTCATACAGAACGCTGGTTGACTGAAACATCCGTGTGTGGACTCACCCCTACGCTGTCCTCCTGTCTGTACTGTTTCCAGGCCCGGCCCGTGTCACTGTAGAGCAGCAGGTAACTGCTGACCCAGTCCCAGCTGTCATATCGTCCCTGTGTAGCCACAGCCGTCACCTCCATCTGCTCCCTGAGGTCCACCTGCAGCCAGGGTTCTTGGTCGGTCACCATGGGGGACCAGCCTCCTGCTCCTGAAGCAGGGCAGAAAAACCCAGGCAGAGAGGATCCATTAAACATCGATACTGCCGATGAACAGAGGATTGCTGTGGTTTATGCTCAGCCTCCTCGGGGCTCAGATTGCAGAAAATGTAGAAAGTCCTAATTTGTACACAGGGAGTGTTTGCATAGAAAGGCTTCAAGGTGAAGCTACACTCCAGCCGTCCTCACTTCTTAAAAAATATTTCATACATTTAGAAATGTGAACAGCCTAGCTTGAAAACTTATAGAGAGCAGAATCCTGCTAGCTCAACAAGCTAGCCTCTCCTCCACAATGTATTGCACAAAATTGATTGTGTCTGTCATTTGTCTAGAAACTGAAACATGAAATTAGAGTTTTTCTGTTCATATTATATGCCAACATCAACTAATGCACTTGCTAGTAATATTTTAGTACCCTTTTTACAATCTAAAAATGTCTTGTTAGCATTCACCAGCTGTAGCTCTAATTAGGTTTAAATGATACATAAGAAGTATGCACAAAGCTGGTGGGAGCTGTTGCTGTTGAATGCTACTGATTCAACAGCAACGGTTTCCTTTTTCACCTCAGAGGATGAGTCGTATCAGAGGAGTGGCCGAGACTAAAGGAGCAGGAGACGAGGACAAGCCAGTTAACTGAGTCTCAGTACATTTCTGATCCAATCAAAGTCATCAGACTTTTACCTTTACTGATATTTGAAATAGCCACAGTACCACAGGAACTGTATATGTCTACTAATATTTAAAACTTTAATTCGAAACTTATTTTCTTTCAGTAATTACATACAGATATCCTTTTTCTCATCTCTTCAGCATCTTGAAATAGCACCGCTTTGAAATGCAACAAGTCCTCATACCTCAGACCTCATTTGTCAATGCCTTCAAAACCAACCCGCATAGCCATTACAGAAATGGTTCATATGAGCGTTTTATGCTCTGCTGCCTCTGTGGTTTAGGTTCATTGGTGACTGGCTGGTGGTGAGTGGGTGGTGCGTATCTGAAGCGTGTAGAAATATTGAATCCATGCAAGAAAATCCTGTCTTGTACTCACCATCTCTTCTGTTGAGCTTGGCGTTGTGAGCAGCATAACTGACTGAGGACTGAGAGGAGCTCTGGAAGGATGAATGGGGTAACGTGGATACCAGAGGACCATTACAGCTATCTGTGAGAGAAAGAGAAAGGAAAGAGAAAATAATTCAGAGGGCATTAACTGCAAAACATTTCTGTCTGTTTTTATTATCTTGTTGCATATTCTGTGTTTTTCACATCCAAATCTGACAATTTGAAGGAATGGTTCTTAAGGGATTTACTGCTTTCTGTACGTGGATTCATTCAGCTGACAGAAATAATAGAAAATGCATCCTTGAGTAGTTAAACATGATGGTTCAAAGTGCATCTTTACCTGTCGGCGGTAGAGATTTAAAGAAGAGACCTGGGGAAAATAACATGGCTGGCTCACTTATCCAGTTCTCAGACACCTCAAACTGGCTATTAACCCATGTGGTGACCCTTGAAAATAGCACAGAGAGCGCTGCGGCACCTTTTGTGTGCATGTGTGTGTTCCTTTTAATCCCACAGCGTGAGATTACATCACGTCCAACAGGCAGGAAGAGTCCAGTGATCTAAACCTGTCAGTCTCATCTTCCTCTGATCCACCCTGCCGCCACAAGAAGAGCAGCGAGTCGTGCAGCCTCCGCAGCCTCTCTGTCGCTTGGCTTTACTTGAGTGCAGAGCTGCATTAAGGCCTGCATGTGACAACGTAATGAAAAGTGGCACCAGCCTGATTACAATTATCCCTGTACTCTCTCCATCAGAGTGCAGCCCACTCCTCTCAGTGCGAGAGGCTTTTTGTTTTTGGACGCCTTTCTACTTCAAGTTCAGATGGATTCTGAGCACATCTGGAGTGGCAATTGGCCATCCATCTGGTAGACAAGAGTACAGCCGAACTGACAGCATGAGCTTGTTCTGCTTTCGGGCGTCCCACCGAATTTCAAATGACCTGATTTGACTGCTTTCAGATCGCTTGCCAAGAGATTTCTCTAATCCTGATTTCAAGTGTGACTAAAGTGGATCAAGCTGTTTTGTCCAAGACTCAAATTATGGCTGAGCTGCAGATGCAGATGTTCAATGGGGGAATGAGAACAGTGGCATGCAGTCGTAACACGCCACTACTGCAACTGGGGTTATTATGCAAGCACTGCACACTTAATCTGTCAAAAGTCTCCCAGATCCTACTTTTGAAGGATATCTTTCAATCTGTATCCATCCATCCTTTCTTACGCAATGCAGCTCTGGTTGAGGAGCTGACAAAACCTCTCTGAGGTGAGGTTATACCTCAAAAGCCCGGACAAATGCTTTGCTCCTTCACTCAGTACGCCTTTTGCACCACCAAATACAATAATGAGACCATGACAGCTTAGAAAAGGTGAAACAAACCAACAGGATTTTGATGGTACAACACATGTTCTCACATTTACAGGTGATGAGGTGAGATGCTGTGCCAGTGCAGAGAAAGTTTCTCCATCTTCTTACAGACACTGTTGTTGTTTACAGATTTGGTCTTGAGCCAAAATGCCTGGCTGTCGGTCAAGAAGACTTACGGATGGGGGATGATTTGTCTGCAAAGCTGGTCCTTGGCCTGTGGGATAACTGAAAATCCTCTGAAGCTGACTCAAGATCTCTATGCGAGGCTCAGGGGCTCGAATCTCATAGCCAAATGAACCCAGACGTGCATCTGAACACACAGACATAAACACATGCACACAACTGCTAGCCGAGAGGGAACACTTAATCTCTCTGGAAATCACAAGTACATCAACTGCAATGGAGCAAAAGCTCTCAGTCTCAGTTTGTTTGAGCAGTGTTTTCTGTATAGACCTGGTGCAGAAGTGTCATGTTGACGCTCTTCACACCACAGAGAAAATAAAAGATTAAAAAGGGTAGCGCCTGACACAAGCCACAGCAAATTTATGGTTCAAGATGAATCCAAAAGGTTGTCTATTTAAATGCATGAAAGTGTATTTTTATTAAAGGATGAGGCAGGTGTTGTTCTATGTTCTATGATCTATGTTTGTTCCCTCTCTGTGCACTCAGTCCCAAAATGGCATAAATCTTCACTAACAGGTCCAATACATATATTTTTATTTATAATAATTAATATTTTTAATAATATAATAATATAGTCATTCCCTAAAACAGCTGGGAACTTGAGTTTTTAGCAGATGTTACTCAGTGCAAGCTGTGCATTTGTTGGGGACTATTTTCAGCTGCAGATTAATACACACCTGATGCTCTAGTTCAACAATTCCTCCAACCGAAGTGATTTGGTCGTTTGTCAGTGACAAAACCACACAATAGGTGTACCAGACCTTTATTTTCATGGTAACAACAGAAACAACAACACCACATTGTTAACATTGTGAACCTGTCACAGTTTGCTCAGTCTTAGGCATATTTAACTAGGTTTAGTTACATTGGTTGTGTAACATGACTTACAAAACTTAAGTTCAAATAAGTCCACGGTGACTTCTTGTTTCACACGGGACACGAACAGCGTCACAACCTCCTGGGTGGAAGTCTCCCTCCCTACGGCACTCTTTATAGGTCGCCGCCTAACAATAAACGTAAATATGGGTCGTAATAAGCTGCTGCACAGACGACCTATGGCCGTGTCGTTGGGGAGGACAGTCTCCTCGAGTGAGTATTCATAGCACTAAAACAGAGTATGTGGGATCAACTCAAAAAGTGCCTGCTTTTACTATGATGAAGGAACATGTCACGGTTTGACTCTCTGATGTGTCTTTAATAGGTTTTGGAGCTCTATGGCACTGAGGAATAAGCTCCAGTGGTTACACAGGCAATACTTTTTAGTAAGAGTATACAATAATACAGTTCTTTCTTTATCTCTCTTGAGCCTTATTCCTTAATGCTGCCTTTCCAATACGCTTGCAACATTTAATATCCTTTCTGTTTTAGAATAAAACATGTCCTCTACTTAACAATTCATTCCCCAGTGAAGGTAAACACGTATATGTTCAGAGTGAGCTTTCAGCGAGCTCTTTGGCTTGTTAGCTTCTCATCATTTAATCAACATCTGTTTCATGTGGAATGAAAACTCATACAGATAACCTTCAAATTCAAGGACATCCGGCGTCTGAAGAGTGAAACAGAAATACTGTTTGTCTGTAGGTTTCACAAGAGATGTTAAAAACTACCCACACACCCTCTTCACTGTCAGCTGTACATTAGTGACTACATAGCCATTTTGTGCATACCTTTTTCCAACGCTCATCTCTGCTCATTAGCAAGTCCCCCTTAAACTGAGCGCACACACAACAGATGCTGTTTCAATCAAACTCAATTATGACGACAGAGTGCCCTTTGCAGCACACATGGGCTGAATATTTGAAGCTCTGGTTGCAGAGACTATGTGCCCAAATCAAATAAATATTGCTCACCAAATATGACTAAGCCCGAGTATCCTCTTGGATATTGAGTCTCAGGAAATGTACAAACAGTTGAATATGAAAAAATGCCAAAGGGATTTTTCTAAAAATAGAACTTGCAGTAGAGAAAGGTAAAGAGTAGAACAGGCTTCTCAATCTGACCAGATGCTCTTCTCTGGGAGGATCAAACCCCTGTGATTAAATGTACAGCTGCACCTCACACACAGCGAGACAATCAGTATTGTTGCACATTTAAATGAGCTGAACGGGTCTCAGCTGCTCACAGAGGTGAGCAGTAGCAGTGATGGGAGGTAGAAACTGAACGATCACTGATTTGTTGCAGATGTTTGACTTCTACCCATTAATCAGAGTGATTCACGTGTAGATAACCAGCGGTGGAATATAACTGAGTGCATTTATGCAAGTACTGCCTTTAGAAGCGTTCGAAGGTATTTGTACTTTAATTTAGTATTTCTATCTTATGCAACTTGTAACTTTTCATTACAAAATGTATAAAAATATGATGCATTGTATTTAAATATACATCAGTATATATAGTTTACACAGTATATACAAACAGTAAACACAACATTAAACTGCTGTTTATGAATGAATGCATATATAATATATAATGAATCCATCTGTCTGCCTGTCTATGTAGATGCCTTTTACTTGTAATGGAGTATTCTTCACAGTATGCCGTTGTATGTCTACTCTTACCTAACTGAAGGATTTGCATGCTTCCCTCACTTCTGCTGGTGACCACTGAATAAAAACTGTTGATCCCGAACACACAGGTGTTCAATCAATACTTGTTTATGTGCACAATAAATCTGCTTGTTTTTATAAAACATTTACATTTATTTTTAATATTCTGATCTTTTTTCTCTTCTTTTTTACAGCATAAGCTTTTGTTATTTAAAAAACATTTTAAACATCTAAAGTGTGGTAAAGTCGCAGAAAACGACTTGATTTAAATTCTGATGAACTCAAACAGAAAGAGCTGAAAAAGCAGCTGGTATCTGCGTAGAAAACCTCTTCAAACTATAATCAGCACTCAGATTATGTTCCACAACAATAGCTGCAATTTATGTTTTGTTTTGCCTTTAACATTTTTTTCAATTAGCAGATTAATCATGCATTGATTTATTCATTCATTTCTACAGGCTGGTCCAATGAGAGCAGTTCACCCTGTTTTGCATGAACAAAAGCAAAGATCCAACATAGAAAAAAATGAAATAAAGAATAAGGATAAAACTGGGAAAAGGGAAAAAATATCTAAAATAAAATGCCTGTTGCAAGTTACCAAAGCCTGTGCTTTCAAATGGCTAAACATTTCTGATACACAGTCTCACCTCAAAGCCTCAAATCACAAAGACTGTTTGCATTTTTTCTTCATAAATGAGTCAAACGATTTATCAAAGTCTATTAATGTTCTCTGAGAGATTTTTGTGACTAATGTGTCAGCAACACAGAACAAAGTCTGCAGGCTGGAAAGAGAATATTCAAATCAAGATATGAGTTACTTCTGGAGTGGCTTCAACCATTACTTCATCGTTTAGATCAACGAGATACACACTATTATGCTAATGGTTGGTTTTATTCTGTCTTAACCAGCTCTACATAACACACTATATCCATATATATATATATATATGTGTATATCTTATAGTAGGTTTCTTCTAAAGGGGCATGAAACACTTAAAACCATATATATAGCACGTTTATAGCAGAGATAAACCCCACAAGAGCAAACACAGACCACAGAGTCAATCATATCAAAGGGTACCGTGATAGTATCTGGTAACACAGCGACCTCAGACCTTTGTGTGGTATTGATGGAGCTTCATACGATACCTCGCATGGACTCCCAGGCTTTGGGCTCAGTGACCTCTGCTCAGCAATCTCCCGAGTAGAGCCGGGGGTATCGGTTGACAATTAGTCCCAAATGCTGGCCGAATTCAAGGAAGCACGCGTCAATACAAATGATTGCGAAACACGGCCTGGTTTACTGTAGCACTTCATTTCTCTGAACGCTGCATATTATCTAAACGGACCTATAAGCATTTACAGGCAGCCTGCGGGATGTTTTACTGGGCTATCGACAGCTTCAGTAATTATACGCATCTCATCTGTCAAACATTAATTATTCAGCCCTCACTCAGGAACGTAGTGAAACAGCGTTTGACTTAATTTTACATTTTACACAACAAGCTAATAATGGGGTAATATCTTGTCAACAAAGGGGTAATAATGTGTAATTACAAAGGTAGTAACCACTAGGGGCTAATATCTTAGTGATAGCGTCGACAATATATTTGCGATATTAGTGTTGGATTTAAGCAATAGGATAAAATGAGAGGGAAAACAGATTCTGTCCCAAAGAGGGCAGTTTGCTTTAAACTCAAATGAGGTTTAATTGAAATCATACATACATATATATATATATATATATATATATATATATATATATATATGATTTCAATTAAATATACATACATACATATATATATATATATTTGTGTATAAAAATCACTATAAAAGCTCAATTTACTTTGGAGTAAAAACAAACTGTATTGATTTGGTAGTCTGGCTTGAGGTTGAGATAAGGAGGGGAAAACATCTTGGGAGAGAGTGGGTCCCGTGGAGAGGTATAGATTAAAAGAAATAGGCCTTCGTAAGCACCACTTTCGGTTCATGGAGGTTCAGGTTGGTCTTTCATATGTGAGCGTGCTAGTGCACGGGCAGCCACTCCGGTCCAGACACATTTATAGATATGATGCTGTGTCATTGTGCGGCCTTCAGTCTGTTTTGAGATAGTTACTGGTTCAAAGCTGCTTCAACAGGCTGAAGAAGGGCTGAATAAGCCTCAAGAAGAAGAATTTAGACTGCTGGCTGCCTACAAATGGCTACAAGTCCTCCAAATTAAAATATATAGATACATAGGTACATATAAGCTAATTAAAAGTGGCCACTTTGTGATGGCCATCGTGAACAGACCTGGTAAAATACATTGATTCTAATCTGTTAACCTTTCAACCAATGTTGAAACCAAAGTTTCTTGTGTTGCAGTACTGCTGTACTGCTGCTGTACTCTGAGAGTGCAGCTTCCTTTTCCTTTAACGCTGCATGTTGGTCCTGTGCACCAGCGCCTCCAGATAATAACTGTTTGTTTCAGTTGCCTATGAATGCATCACAATCAATATCAAATCACAGGAGTGTAAACGTGCAGGCCTGTGTCTGATTCCCAGATAATCACACCATGTAATTACATACAATAATAAACTGTGCTATACACAATGTGAAATCCGTATGAGCAGGCTGAGGCTTTTTTCTCTTTTAATAACACTCAAGAACACATTTTTGAATCTGAATGTTCAAAACAGAATCTTTTTCTTTTGTCTTATTTTTCATCACTGTACCCGTCCCTTGCTGATTGTTGCATCAGTCTTATTGGCACAGTCAATAGAAAGTGGGTGTTGATAATCCTTTCAAACCCTCTGCCAGTAACACTGAAAATAAATAGAGGATGAAACTTACAGACTCTACAGCTATTTGAAGCATATTCATTGCACTCTATAGATTACAATTGGTGCAGCATCAGTGTGGGACCAATACAGCTGGAAATGGAAAGGCCTCCACTGGCGCCACATTCATCACGATAGATTTTTTCTGCTCCCGAGGGGCCGGGGAGAAATTATTTCTCTAAATAGTCTTATATCATGTGTCCGTTGTATTTTCTTCTTACTCATTACAATCAAAAAGCATTTTGCTCTGTGAACTGAATCTGCAGAGGACGATAATGCAGGAGCTTTCTTGTACCACTAGCTTTCAGAAGACAGTAAAAGCACAAATACAGCACAGCCTTTTAACAGCTTCTCATCCAACAAGCCTGAGTGATACAATCATGAATATGGTGGCACGAGTTTCAAAGACTTTGCCACACTGTGGTTTTTATCCCTTTAATATCTCTGGATGAATTAGACCATTGTGACCAGTGTTGTAAATCAAGGAGAGCTATTAGATGTTCTTTCATCGGTGTGAATAAGCACTTTCATTTTACAGGTTTTCAATTTACAGGATTAGAAAAAATATATATTTTAAATCAATGTTTGAATAAATGTATTAAATGAAGATATGCAGTACATCAAAAATGTGATGTATAATTCTATATTGTGATACTACACTGACTGTAGCATAGAAGTAAATAACTTTATTAACATTTCATGCACTCAGACACTGAGTTGAAAACCCGAAACAACAGCGTGAAGAGAGAAGCATCCGTCTGTGTATCGTCTCCACACCAGACGGCCAAATAATTCATTAGAAGTGCATGTGAAGAAAGAAAATGCTCTGACCAAGATCAAATGAAAAACTATAAAAGTCTCTTCATTTCATGTGTCTGCAGAGCTGCAGTCGGTCCGAGATCACGCAGAGAGCCCTGAGATGCTGTATTTCCTCGATTTAACCGAGTAAACACAGAGTCCTCTGTAGCACTGCTCTTTATGCATCTTCAGCTTTGAAAATCCAGTCACACTGATGGAGATTGATCGAGATGGAAATATAATCTTGTTGATTTTTCACATGAAGTAAATCCGGCAATCTGTCCAGAACCACACAAAACATTGCAGGACTGTAGCAACTGCACTAATAAAATCCTAATAATATTAATAATATTTAGTTCGTTTATAAGTTACAAAGTGCTTTACATGGTTGAACCAGGATTAACACTATTAAAACTGCAATCAGGCAAACAAGTATAATAAATATAATATAATATAATATAATATAAATGAACAGTGTAAGATAATGACAATAATAATAATAATGATTTAAAGATTTAATGATTTAAAGTGCTAGCACGAATAAAAAGGTTTTGTTAAAGAAAGATGAGCTTTAAGAAGTGATTTAAAAGATGTAAGTGAACCCCTCAGAGCTTGGTCGAGGATCTGAGGATATCTGAGGCCTGAGCCACCAAGTGCTTTAAAGGTAATCAGTGAAATGTAAAAAATATAAAGCTGACTGGTAACCAGTGAAGTGGGCTGGCGTGACCTTTTCTCCTGGTATTTGTTAAAAGATGAGCAGCTGCACTTTGCACCAGCTGACGTCATGAAACCCTGAATACAATGAAACACAACCATCAAACCGAGATGATACAAAAACACCAACGACCTTCTGGAGATCAGAGAGAGAAAAGGATTTTTGAGACGCTCCTCCCCAGTTGATAGAAACACAATTAGAGCATGAATCACCGATCACTACCAAAAACAAAGGTTCTGCTTGATAAAGAAGATTTGAGCAGGATCCCTGATACAACCCACTTTTCAAATTTAATCGAATCAACTGAGATCAAGACAGAATCAAACAATGAAAAGTAAAAGATCCTGTGTTATTCAATGATACAGATAAAATATATTATTCCTAAAAGAAATCAACTGTTGGTGAGTTGCCTGCACTTCAAACTTTTGCTAAAAATGGTGATTTAGAAACGGGTCTAAATCTTTTTAAATGGAGAGCGTGAAGGCTCTGTTTCTTGTGTGCTTAATGCAGGAGAAAACACAGCCAGTGGGCAGAAAACTATTTACAAAGGATAAAATAATGGGGCCAACACTGTTAACAACCAACTTCAGAAATCTGGCAAGCATACCATCTAAAGGATTAGATGGAGACTTTAGTTTGGCAATTGTGTCCCTTAAAGTGCACAGTGAAAAAAAGCAAAGCAGAGGAATAATCATTTATTTTGAACTGACTGTAGATTCAAAGATTCTATAATGTTTATAAAATCAATAGTAAAAGAAGAACTAGAGGGGCAGAAAACATGTAAAATCAGCTACATTCAAGACAAAGTAGTAGACCCATTAGAAATGTGAAGATTGGATTTAAAGATTAGTTTTTTCGATTTTCATACCAGTTTTAGTTTTCTACTATTGAGAGTAAGTTCTTTTTGTTCAGAATAGGATACGAGTTTTCTTATTTACTGTAAAAATAAAATAAAATGCTGTTTGTGTTGTCTCTAAGAAGAAGAGCGCTGTATGTTTAAACATGAGGAAAAGTGCCTGCGCTGTCACAAAGCAGTATTCTGCCTCATTTACCTTCTGATAACCTTTTGATTCATCAGGCCTTGAATATGTACGGCAGTAGGTGTTCCTTGAGTGCCTGCTTCACATCCATTATCCGAGTGAATCTGCAGCTGCATCATCTCCATGACACACACACACACACCATCACGTCTGCTGTGATGCCTGGTTCCAGCTCTACTCCAGCATGTTCCAGGTGCTTCAGATGGGAAATAATTAGTTGTGAAGTATCTGCTCGCCGAGCTAACTTGAAGCACAAAATTCCAAGTAAATATGTGTGTGCGGTGCTTTGTACACACACCGGAAGCAGATTTGAGCTCATAAAAGATGGATGCCTGGTGCAGCGGTCTCCACCTGCTGCGAGGGAATCACTGACAGCGTTGCAATATTCCTCCCACGGAGCTGTGGTGAAGAGTGTCATATCATCTGGTAATAAAAGCCTTCGCTTTTTTCCAGCCAAGAGCAATCTTTGAAAAACTCAAGTTTCCACTCATAGCAGGAAGCATTTCCTTAAAAGCCTCACATTGGCTTGTGACAAGGCCGAGGTGGGTCGTGCACAAAAAGGTGATGTGTTGCAGATTATATGAATTATGCCACGGCCATACAGGAATGGAGCAACAGCAGTGTATTGGAAAAGAACATTGGCAAAACCAAAAAATGTCTCAGCAGTGCCAGACAGGATGTGACTCCTCCCCTGCACTGATAAACGTGTAACATGCGGAAGTTACAAATATCTACATGCATAAGCACTGAAACAATTAGTCAAATAACATTATCATCATCATTAACATTAATCCTCAACTACTCAGATAAATAACAATAAATAATAGTTATTAAGCCATTTGTCAAGTAAACATGTTCCTTCCAGCTTCTCCAATGTGAGGATTTGTTGATTTTTCTTCTCTTATGGAAAATAAAATGTCTTGGAATCTTTTTGTTGTTTTTTTGTGTTTCGAATGGACAAAAGAACAATATTATAATACTTGACACTATAAGTAATTATAAAATGCTTGATAACTTGGTATGGTTATTGTTATAAAGCATTATGAAAATTGTTTCATAGAGCATTATTATATATCATTAAGTGCTTATAACTATACAGTAATATGAGCAGATTATCATGCATTATAAGTATGTTTATAATGTATTATAGACACACATAGAAAGTGTTACCAATTGTATTTTACTGTTTTTTTAGGTTGTATAGAGAACAAATGATTACTTAATTAATTGAGAAATAACCATCAGGCAGATTGATAGAGGAAGGGAAACAATCCTTGGTTGCAGCCCTACAATATATTTCCTGCTATCAGTTAATCATAATGTAATAATACTCAGAATGTAATAAAAGGTTATTATATTACCGTACTAATGATTTAGTGTCATTTCTTATACAATGACTCTGTTACTAAGGCAACTATTTCAACGTTGCCTTACAACGGCTCCAAATGTTCCCAACACAAACATCTTCGGTTCACAATCCTTCCAACTCTAAACGAAACGCACCACTGGCTGGTGAGGAAGCTGCAGCGTGTAACCAGGACAACGTGGCAGTTATTAGACGGCGTGATTCTTCCTCTTTTGAGCCTCCAGCACCAACACCAAGCTAAGCTAAGCTAAGCTAAGCTAAGCTAAGCTAAGCCCCTGAATGCACCATGACCAACCTGACACCACTCATCCAGCTCCTGGCAGGACAGGAAAGAGGCTGCGCTTTACTTCGTGAGGTAAATTAATTATAATAAATACATTTCTTATTGTAATCTCTTACACGACTTGTAACTCGGTGTTACAATATTGTGTTCCCTCAGATTACTTCGGTTATGATTTGGCGCTACATAAATAAAACTGAATTGAACATTCTGCACATTGTTTATAAGGCACTAGTAAGCACTAGTAAGTAAGTGTGTTAACATACAGTTCAATATCCTTGCATAGGCATCTTAGCTGTAAATATAAAAGCACTCTAGCTGGAGTCTACACTGCCGGTAATTTAAAAGACTTGAGAAGCAGCAGGGGAATTGTGCACAGAACTGAATACACAACTCAATGCATTTTAAAAGAAAGTACTCTGTGTGATCACTTTTCTCACTTTTACTTTTACTGATATAATTACTGAAGAGCACCAATCAAATTTCCACCACTGGACAGTAAAGTTGTACTGTCCCGTGTTAATAAAATAATTGATAAAGACAAAAAAAAAACGTATTTCAATACATTTCTGAATAGCTTCTCTGTTGCCAGTCATTTGGCAATTAGTCTAAAGGTCACGCCAATACAGTATCAATTAACTCCAGCTGAGGAGTGACAGATCCAATGCTGACGTATCCAGTGATGTTGGAAGGAAGTGGCTGCCACCTGACAAAGAATCGCACAAACCAGCCATGACACATCGCTGCTCCCCGTCCTTTTATTTCTCCGTTTTAAATATGAGAGCAGCTCTTTGACCTCCAGGAGCATCTCACCATTTCATTTCAGCGCAGTATCAGTCAGGCCCGATCACTGCACACATTTGAGAACCACGGGACTGTCATAAATGAGTAATGCAGCTGTCAGTTTAGCTCAGTTCCTCACCTTAACATAAACTGCAAAAAAAAAAAAACCCGACACAAGCCTGGTGTCACTCTCGCCCTCAGAGAGCATCAACAAAACCATCAAATGATGTCATTCCTCTGGTGTTTTCATTTAGTGTTGGGATTCATTTCTTACATTTTTAATGTGGCCAAGAATGTTATGTTCCACAACACAAAAATGTTGAAATGAACACTATGCTGATGATTCTGTTATTCTTGGCAGTAAAGCTGGAAATGAAAACTTTGTCCTGTGGGTGCAACTAGAGGGATAGGTCATGGGGTCATTTTTTTTAAAAGTGTGTATCCTCTTGGGATCATGCAAGGACGTGCTCAACCAAAAAATACATTGACATCTGACCTTAAGGTTATGATATTTAAATGATAGATTATTGTGTTCAAA
Source organism: Nannoperca australis (assembly GCA_036023655.1). Classification (NCBI taxonomy): domain Eukaryota; kingdom Metazoa; phylum Chordata; class Actinopteri; order Centrarchiformes; family Percichthyidae; genus Nannoperca; species Nannoperca australis. Next base: position 44,252 of record JAVQJD010057540.1, read on the forward strand.
AAGTGGGGAGCTAGAGCATGACTCATAGAGAGTCAAACATGGAAAGGTTCATCCCCTGGGGAGCATGAATGTCCTAATAATTGAAATCAGTACATTTCAGCAATCCGCTCTCTAGATTTTGTGTAAACAATAGTTAAGTTCATCAGGATTTCTTTTTGGTCAGCCATGGTGACTTAAGCTATCTACCTCATTAAAGCAAAAATACAAAGGTAAATGACCACTAATAGCAGGAACATGTGGGAAACCAGATATAAACCAAATCTTAATCAGAAAACAGGCAGGAACAAAACATACTGATATAAAATGTCAGAATATTCCATCCTGGTCTGGTAATAAAACCTAGTGTGGCATCCAGGTTCACCACAGACAGAAGGAGCTCTTACATCAGAGTTGGTATTTTAATTAGCATTGCTTCTTTTATCCACAATTTCCCTTTCCATGCTTTGACAACACAGATTAACTGGTGTGTGATTGAAACATCTGTTTAGTGTAGATTGTTGTCGAAGTAATACTTGAATCAGTTACAGTATGCATGCAGCATACATATGTTACTGTGATTTCATGGAACTCCACTGGGGCACTGTTTTATGAATATCTTACATTTACTGGGAAATCAACAATACAAGTCCACTCGTTTGCCAGTGTCCTGGGTCCCTGCAGTAAATCCTACATTCATGAAGGTTACAATGTTCATTTTATAATGGAAACTAGTTTCAAGTGTACTGCTGACAGGTGTTCCTAATATTTTGAACGGCTTGCAGTACACCATTGAGGGTAGACTATATATCAGACACACCTTGGCTAGGTGTGTGCCAACTAAATATATCCCAGAAAATACACTGAGCACACTTATTTGTATTAACAGTAACCTGCGTCTGCATGAAGAGTTGCAACCTGGATGCTAGCTCGGCTCATTGTTCCCACTGCAGCTTTCTAAAGGAATTACTGCAACATGGGTTAAATATAAAAATAAATAAATAAAATGGCTTCCACAGCTAACAAACACTTGAAGGATACACACACATTCTCTTAAACAAAATAATAGGTGTACAGGTATCATTTAATTATCAATTATTGTGCTGATTTTTTTTTAAATAAAATTTTTGGTCCATAACATATTTAAAAAATGGAAAAATAATACCAAATGTGACTTCTAATTGGTTGTTTTGTCCATCCAAGAATGATATTCAGTTTACTGTAGAGGCCAAAAAGAAGTGGACGCTTTCACGTGAGAAGCAGAAAGAAAATGACTCAACTTGATTGATGGTTTATCCAAATTGTTCCGATCTTCACACATTATTGGAAACCACTCGTGTAATTACACAGGCTTCAAACTGCACAGCTTCACATTTACAATGAAAAGCCCACAGGGGCAAAAAGCAATCCGTCTCCAGTGGAGGCTTCAGCGGGCTGTGTGAGTGTGACTGCACGGTGTTTTCACTGTGGGAGTGGACGGATAACAGCAGCCGCACAGCTCTTTAATACACGCTCTGTCCTCTCAACACACACCAGCACAACACGTCCAAATACCGACTCCTAAAATAAAACATGCAAAATTCTTCTGCGTGTAAATAACCCGCGGTGCAGCCTCACCGAGGCACCCCGGGCTGCAGGGGCACCGGGCAGCAGGGGCACCGGGCTGCAGGGGCACCGGGCTGCAGGGTGAAGACATGCTCTGTGCTTCACTTGTGAAGGGAAACAAAATGAACCTATTTGCTTGACCTTCGTCGCGCACCGACGGTCCATTCACAGCGGGAATATCTACAACTTGTTCGTCTGCAGGATTCTGACAAAGGAAAGCATCTGAAAGTACACTTCAAATCAAGCAACAACAGCACACAACAGGCACGAGGCTCCCGGTGCCGCTGCAACAGCAGGAGGACACAGGTGCCAGCCAGGCGTCACAACTTGGCTGCTGCAGCCAGCCGCCCCGCCGATGGGAGCGGAGAGGAGCGCGTACAGGTGAGCTGTGAGGTGAGCGATACTCACGGTGAGTGGCGGCGGACGCTCCGCCGAAGACGCTCAGAGTATAAAGGGTAACCATATGCAGCAGAACAACCATCTTCCCAGCCGTGGTGTGGTATTATCCGTGTGTCCGCAGAGAGGGGAGCTTCCTCCTCGCTCCTCCAGCACGGAGGGATGGAAGGAGTCTGAGGTGGAACTGAGCAAACCGCTCCCACGATGACACTCTCTCACTGTGAGGCAGGCTGCAGCCCACCTCTCTCTCTCTCTCTCTCTCTCTCTCTCTCAGTCTTTATTGGCAGAACAGGCACTGCTATGAAATTGCAGAACAATGGCAAAGAGCCACAGAGAAAAGCTGTAGCTATATTGCTTCTGTGAATTCAGATGACTTTATTGGAAAATAACAAGTATGACACGATCTCGGAGTGGCAGGGGGGGGGGGCTTCTGTGTGTGCATCCGCTTGGAGGGAGTTTTTCTTTTGTCTTGTCATGTGTTGTGCAAAGAGCAGAACATCTACCGGTCTCTGTCTCACATTCAAAGTACAGAACTGCCAAACAATGTGGCCCAAGGTTTAAAACATGTGCTAACAATAAGAGTCTACAACAGTAACAGGTTGGGGGAGTACTGTTGTTGTTGTTGTTGTTGTATTTCGTACTGATTCCAGACTCACCATTGTATTCTGTAAGCCAGAACATAAATAGGGAAGGCCAGATGTCATGTAATGCAGTGGACTCTGCATCTGCTGGCACTGTGTTGTCTTTCTGCTACCCCTCAAAGCAAAACGAACCCTGACCTTCGTTTGCTTTGCTGTATCTGGTGGCCTTGGGTGTCTTTTAATGAATTTTTTAAACCACTGTGTGAAAAGATTTTTCAAAAACACTTAATTTTATAGCAATTTTAAGAAAAATGTTGAGTCAGAATAGCCCAAATCTGTTCTGATGGTGGCAGTATTTTCTGTTCTGGGGTGGTTGGTTCCACTGTGCTACAGTCTACAAGAGATAAGCTACTGCAAACATGGCAAAAACTCTACTTCCTGTGAGTCAGACTTACATCATCAAAGTCTGTACAATTAATCCTGAGGAGAACATGAATGTTTTTAGACTTCTTTGTCCCCGGAGGGAAATTATTTTTCACAGCTCAGTACATCATCACCATTCACACCCATTACCCATAATCACCTGCACCAAAATAAACCGTATTCATACAAGTACATCACCATTACACACAGGACGACATGGCATCAGCAACAAACATGACAAAACCAAATTATCAGTGTACAGACTCATGGTAGTGCAGTAGGAAAAGTCATGGGATCACCAAAGATTCATCCTCTGGGGACCATGAATATCTGTACCAAATTTCATGACAATCCACCCAGGAGATGTTGAGACATTTCACTCAGAACTATAACTGCTGACCTGCTGGTGGCACTTGGGGAAAAGTCAGATGATCACCAAAGTCGGAGGGATTCATCCTCTGGGAACCATTCATGTCTGCACGTAATATCCTGACAATCCACCCAACAGTTGTGGAGATATTTCAGTCTGGACCAAAATGGTGGACCACCCGGCATTGCCATCTGCCATGCCTCTAGCATGGGTAGAAATCTGAATATAACAATAAAAAGAGACAACAAATGGTTTGTACGTTACTAGCATAGTATTAGAAAATATCAAACAGATTGGTTTAACAAATAATTAAAATAGAATCAGCAATATATAAGATACAGCTGAACAATGTGATGGTGGTAGTGAGAGCCACAGATGAACAGAGAAGCTCATTACAGCTGGTCAGTTTGTTAATCCAATGTGTTCTTCCTTTAGGTCTGAGAGTGTTGTGTTGTTGGTGTTGGAGTTTTATTTTGCTAAAGGAGCTTGGCTCTTATGTCTTTCCACAGGCTGCAGTGATCAGGAAGTGCGCTCAGCCTACATCTTGCTGGCAGAGCTGACTCAGTCTGCTTTCTGTGGGTTTCCAGGTTTTTCTGCGACAACCAGTCTCAATGGCCAATTTGTGCTCTCTTGTGTGGTCAGCCAATCTTTTTTGATTAATGTCCTTTTTTCAGTTTCTGATTGCTCACGCTGCCCAGATAATCTGACTCTCTGTGTTGTCTGTTCAGTGCTTAATAGCATAAAGTTTACTTTGGGTTTCTGTTGCAGATGAATCGGAGCTGGTGCACTTTTCTTTTTCTGCAGGCCATCTGCTGTAAGAGGGAAGCTGAGCCTCATGACCAGCTGGTTGAGGCAAACTCTCTCAATCTTCTTCTTTTGGCAACACAGCGCTTTGAGATGGTACAGCATCCACTGTTGCAGTTTTGTGGGTGACTTGACTACCATGGGAAAAAAATGTAGTTCAATTATTTTTAGCTAGGTTCAATTTGGTAAAAGTTTTCCAAATTCAGTTCAGATTTGCATTTTTGGCCATTTTTAAGTACAATATCGCCAAAGTATCTTGTGTAAGGTTTACAAAGTCATATTAACCATATTGAAAGAAAAAAGGGACAACAGAAATCTTTTATACTGCAATAAAACATACACTATTCATCACCACGTATACAACATACACTATACTGCACTTTACACAGATTATGCAGATTTGCAAAAACATTTGTTAATCTCACATTTCTGTCAATGGGACTCAAACTATTGAAAGTATTCACTTCTTCCTCAACCAACCCAATGTTTTGTCATTATATAGCCATGGCCTTTGAGTACTGTGGTAACAGCTTCTATACTCAAGGGGGCGCTGGACAGATGTTTAGTGTTAAATCAATACAGCGTGAAAACTAACCACACAAAACTTACAGAAAAACATGTGCCGTGATGAAAAAAAAACAAAAAACAAAAAAAGAACTTGTCAATCGACATTACAGTTTGTAAGTTGGCCGCCCAAACACGTTGGCTTGAGCTATAGCGCCTCCTATTGCCAGACGTGGGAAGTCATGCAACAATACAAAAACAATGTGGTTCCTTCACTTTGTGCTTGGACCCCTCATAGAAAAAACAATCAGAGGGGGCAGACTTTAAAGAAGCTCAACACAGTTTCATGTGTTGTTGTTGTACTGGTTTTCCCTCAGGCTCTGACACATATTGCTGCTTCCCCGGCAATGTCAGTTTATTCCCCAAGTAAATGTTGAATTTTGTTTTGGTCTGAGAGTGTGCATAATTAGTGGCATTTCCTGGTATGCAACCACATCCCTGTGCCACATAGCAGATAATAATGAAAGAAAAACAAATCATTGCAAGCATAGTCTAAAAAAAGATATTATGTGGTGCGATATATGGCAGTTTAACATTTGAATAGAATATGAAAAAAATAATATAATAGTATAATTGAGACAGCGTCCAATTAGTACACTTCCAGCAAATTCGTTCCAATTAACTCCAGTGTGACCTAGAGAGTCTTTATTCAGTGCGCAGCAGGTCAGCATGGGGAAATGATGTTTATCTACAGGCAAGTGTAGAAATTCAACATATATAGAGAAAAGCATTTCTCTGGAAATCAACAACTACATACAAATAAAATGAACTAACCAGTGAGCCTGTGGAGCAGGGGAGCACCAGAAAGGTCCCCTATGTTTATGCATCTTGCTCTGAACACACAACTCTCTGCCTCATAGGAATACTGTGGATGTATTGTGCAATATGTTACATTGATGCCTGTGTTGTGCATGTGCTGCTGACACTGTGAGCTGAGCCTTGTTACCATGCTACACTGACAACTAATTCCAGCTGACGCCAGTCATGTAGTCCGGTCAGCTCATCCAATAACCATCTCATCAGTACTCAAGTATCTGGTACTCCACGCTCTAAATAGTACTCTACTTCCCAGTCTTTGCCAGATCGCCGTGGTAACAGCTCACTGGCCGCTTAATCTACTGATTAGGTTGTTGTGTTTTATGACTTCTGTCTTCCTGTGCTTCAGGCCATCCATCTGCCCGGAGGTCCTCCTGCCCAGCTCGCTCGCTTCCCCGACGCAGACACCCCGCTCGGCCCTGCCCCAGCCAGCTCTGCCCACCTGCCTGCACCCGTTCTGCTCTGCCGACCACGTCCACTGCGATTCCGCTGATTACGGCCTTCCCCGGGCTTCAGTGATCCCCTTGCCCTCTCATAAACTGTGGAAATTGGAAATAAATTGGAAATAAACTGTGCATCTACTTTCAGCGGTCTGAGTTTGTGATCTGCTTCTGGGGTCCTCTTGCCTTGTTGGAACACTTTGCCTAATGGTGAAATCCTCTGTTGAACTCAGGAAGAGATTTTCATCACAACCCAGGAAGTGTAATTGTAACTTACTTCCACCTGTTTTCTGGTTAGTTGGACACTGATTGTGAAGGAGAACACTTCCCTCAAGGACACTATCAGCAGAAGTGCTCAGGCCTAAACGTGAGAGTTCTTTGCATCTGAAAACTCCTGCTCATCCATCATCTGTGAGACTAAAACTCTCAGCAGTACCTGTGTTTCCCAAATTAAATTCTCCACAGTGGCTGCATCAGAAGGACGTTTCACTCAGTAGTTTTGTGCCAGATAGAGGATCCTGACAACGCTGCAATCAGAAAGATGTCACAGATTCAGGTGATCTGTGAGCCCCAAATAGGGAAGCCTATACTTTGCTCCCCCAGATAGCCTTAGCAACACCATTTCACAGCTGCCAAGTGGACAGAAGCCCTGCAAATCCCGCGTCAGAAGGGGAATTAGACTCAGCTTTATGGTCGTAATGTGTTCCTGTATCTTTATGTGGGCTTTTGTGTCCATGTAATGCAAACATAGTTGCTCATATTCAAATAGCCTACAGCTGTAGCCATTGAACCAAATGTTCCAAAATGTTCCCCTCCTCTGTACTGAGCTCCGGAGAGCGACGATCAAAGCAGCACGTCGCTGCGAGGAGCTGAACGCAAGCAACGCTACAATAGCACACGGAAACGGCCAATTGACATTGTCGGCCACTTCATTTTAATTGCATGGATTATGGAGCTCGTTTCCAAAGCTAATGTTTCTTGTTTCATTGCCTTTCACGTTCTTGCTGCTTTATTGCTTTCTCATAGCTTTTCTTACCACTGAAAAGACAATTAAGTCCCTTCACGCTTTCATTTGAATCACATTTTTGTCCACCCCAAAAGAAAATGCCCACATGGGAAATGTGGAAGAGGACACCATAACCTCTAGTCAGTGGACAAGAATTCAGTGAGTAGAGGTTAGCTGAACAATCTCTCCTTCCCACAAAAAACTAGATGAAATAATTAGAAAAATCCGAGTTCTTTTAAACCCTGTACAATAGCTACCCTTTTGTCACACTGATCACATGGTGTCCTGGTCTCAGCATTGACAGAAGTTCCCTCTTCCTCTTTTGGAACCTGACAAAACTCCTAGATTTTATTCTCTGGTGGAGACAATATGAATTGTCAAACCAGGGACAGCAGAAAATAGCCTCTGCTGTCTCAAAAGCATCTTTAGAGAAATCCAGCTAATCCAACAATCACGCACAAGATGCAGGGCATTATGCAACACAATCAAACAAAAGAGAGAAGGTCATGTCCAAGAAGACAGCATCCCATTGTCAACCGGGTGGGTTGAGTTGAAAATAAAATCCTTCACCAATCAGCAGAGCGTAAATTAGATCAGTGGTTTCAAATGTTAAATCGAAGCAATGTCAATACCTAGTCTCACACGCTGCATATGTTAAACCAAATAGTTTTGGAGCTTTGTACCTCTCAGATTCTTTAAGTTGAATATTGTTAGAAGCATGCTGGTGTCCAGTTATTTAAAAAGAAAAAACCAAGTGAGAGAAAAAGAAACATATATATAAATATTTTGTGAAGCAGCATAATGTTTGTTCTTCTCTATCCTTTAAATCCTGCCACGTCTCCTCAGCCCCCTGCAGCCCCTCGGGGGAGGTCCTGATCTCCAGGTTGGGCACAATGCCAAGGCAAATATTAAAAAAAATTCTAGAGTATAATAAAACCATTCTGGATAATAAATAATATATTTTTTTAAACGGCTGCACTAAATTAAGAAACATGACTTGGCAGCAACAGTTACAGCAGCATCTTCATTCACTGACACATACTGTTACTGTAACACATGCCCGCGTTCTCTCCACTGTAAAGCAACAAGGCATCAAGTGCATTTTGGTAAAATGCCTGAAATAAGAACTGCAGTTCTGATAAGCGCGAGCCAGGTTTATTTAGTGACACAAAATAAATGATTAAATGTGTGGGCTGTGCACTGTGTCACTTTACACTCAAGCTAACATGATTTCCACCTTTAGCACCTGCACTGTTGCTGTATTCTGCTACATATTACTTCATAGCACATTGTACACACAATAGAAAGCTGTGGTACAGAGTCATATTTGGCAGGGGATTTGCTGAAGTAACTGGGCGTCAGGTTTTTCATAATCTTGTACTATGGGCTTACAGTTTGCAAAAGTCAAAGGATTTCATCTCAGATATTTAATAATCTATGACCGTGCTGCATTTGTTCTTCTCTCTGTCCGTTTCTCATTTCTTTCGTACTGGACGGGAGAAATCACACACTGCCTGACACATAAAATGACTGCAGTGAATCACAAAGCAGATAATTAAATGGACACACAGAACACCTCGCGCTCATTTTGATGGAACACATATTCACAGGGGTTTCACTGTTTGTCACAACCTTGCACTTTCTGACCAAAGCAGACAAAAGACATGAACGTGCAGAACAAAGAAGTCACAGTCAGTGCTAAACTCTGTGGGAAATCTGGCAAATGTGAAACAAAGACATAAAAAAACAATATCTGTCATTTAAAAAAATATTTTCCGGTTCTTTGGCCTGGGATTGTAGCCGATTCAAATACATGCATCGCTTCCATATCTCATAAGCAGCAGTGAAGGGCTCTAACAGGCTGTGACATAAGATCAGTAATTTTTCAGGCTAAAAGCTGCATAAATGTTATCACACTACAATAAACACCTGATGTACGTTTCTAATTCTGACTGGGAAAAGAAACAACTTGATGCTGGGTTATTAGGAAATATCCAGACAGGACTCAAAGTTCAATTTACTCTTCCATAAAATAATAAAATTATAGTGCTCTCATCGGATCTACCAACAGTGATTACAAAAGATAAGATATATATGAATATAATATGAATAATATAAAACTCCCCAAAAAACAAAACCAGAGCCAAAACTAACATAGAAACGACATAGTTGTACTGTTCAACCCCCATACCAGCTGTTATAGCGTGTTTACGCTTTAATTATTTACTCAGAGTAACTTCTGACTGAACCAGCTTGTTGATATGTGACCTGTGCAAAACATTTCTAACCTGACATTTGAAAAATGTAATAATTAATCCTTGGAAGCTTTTGAAATTATAATTCACAACAATATCACAAGATACCTCAAATTACAAACCATTACAGCAACCAGGCTTCAAGTTACGCACAGACGTGGTTTAGGTGTGATGACAGAGAGAGAGACTGTTCGAAAACAACAATGGCGGCCTGACTGGTAGAATATGAAACAAGGGTTTTATTTACCATGCGTGGTAAATCCACAAGTCTGCATTGGTTTTTCCCTCCGGGAGTTCTCAGATCTCAGTTTGTTATTCAGTCTCAATCTAAAAGGGAACGAAGGTTTTATCAAAATATGCAGATTTGAAATGGAATAAAAGGTAGATTTGTTTAAACCCAGTTTCACCGTTATTTGATTTGATGTTCCAAGGTACAAGCGAGGTAATGTTTTCTGTGTTCAGCACAGTTGGCGATCAGAACAGGCAGCTCTGCATCAACAGTTCAGGGTTATGTTTCATTCCACTGACAAAAAAGCAAAAAAAAAGCTGGTTATGCTGCAGAGAAGTCTCTCAATTAAAAACATGAATGTGCGTTTTTATAATCCACAAATTTTTTTTGCATTGTTGGCTGTTTTTATTTGCTTTTTTCTTAAGATTTGAAATAAATTGCTTGACTGCTTGTTGGAGAATACTGTATGACCTCTTCACTTCAGGAGAAACTGTCTTTCTCTCAAGCAGATAATGGGAGAGGCAGGTGGACGCCGCGGCTGGAATCATTCTGGGCCACGAGGCTCCTACCCAGCGTTGTAATATATTGCAAGCATATTCTCATTTTGAGGGAGATTTGTCATAATACCGAGTCGGCCAGATGCGTTCCCCCAGACGTGGAGGCTTTTTCCTCGTCCACTGGGTCACCCTGTCAAACACAGAGACATACACTCTTTGTCATACTTGGGCTCTCACCATCTTACATTACAGAGAGGGAGGGAATGGAAAGACCTTGGCTGAAAATCATACAGCTGAACAAGTTGTAGCTGCAGATTTAGCCTGTGCAGCTATGTGTATGTGCTGGAGTGGATGAGTGTGTGAGGGGAGGAGGTAGAAAGGAGAAAAACAAATCACACAGTGAATCAGGGGCTGTATTCACAAAGTACCTTGTCTTAGCTAAGAGTCTCCTCTTAAAACATACAGCTGCTGAAAGCAGATTTAATTGTGGAATGGGGAGAACTGCTAAGCTAAGAGCTATACATATATATATATATATATATATTCATAGTGGTGAATATAGGGTCTACAGGGGAATATACAGGGGAAATAAAATGTTCATTAATATGGGCTGCAGAAGGAGGAGGTACAAATGATGTAGCCAGCTAGCTACATAAATAGATAGACTTGATGTTGATTTAATTGCTGACAACACATTCTGACCTCATCCATCCTCATCCAGTAATGGCCGTAAAACAAGCTTTATTTATTGATTTTCATTGGCAATTATGTAATGGATACTAACAAACTGTTGAACCGCCTGGAAAGAGAATTTATGATTTAATGAATCCTTCTGCTGACAAACAGCTGGAATAACTTGAGTTCATTTGCACTTCAACACTGTGACAGAACGTGGCCACCTCCTTGAGCTTCCTTGAATTGTTTCAGGATGTTGGTAAAGTGATTGCATCCCAGCTAAATCCACCACCACCAAAATACCCTTTGTGATTGAGGCGGTGCCTTTTTTAAAGCTCCATAAAGCTTTTTAACTGCTTACTTATTTCCAACTTCTCACATAGGTGCAGGTTTTAGTGCTGAAATGCTTTGTGAGTCCAAAGACTCTTAAAGTTAGGACTGGCGTGCAATATTTTTAGGGGTTTCTCCTAATTTATCCGGTTAGAAGCTACTTTCAGTCAGCCCCTGAGCTGTTCATTTCAAAGCAGAGCTTGATTATCCCATTAAGAAGACACAACACTACCCTGGCAAAGAACTGATGTATTCTCTCTGTAGTGCAGACATACAGTTTCTACCCTCACAAAGAGGCAGGTGGTTTAGGCATTGTATTCTGGCCTATTTAGGCATTCTCTTTAGTTTCTCTGAGTTTGTCCCTGCGTTACTGTTAATCATTCATGCAACATTGTGAGCCCTTTCTCTTTCATTCTGACTGACTGACAGTAAAACCTGATGTTTACCACAGTTTTCATGAATAGTTTAAAAGTTATCTGCAATCAATATGTATTTTAGTTGAGCTGTAACAGCTCTGCAATACTTTTTCTCTTTGTGAAGCTTCCAGTGTTTGTTTAATAGTTGATGCAACTTTATGGATGCTATAGTTAGGTGTTGTTAAAGGAGAGAGGTATTGTCCACAATGAACAAAATGGTGGAGTGAAAGCATGGGTGGCAGAAATACACCAATCTCTCCATTTATAAAACAAATCGACTTTTCTTTTCACGACACACCACCTACTTTTCACCTCATAATCACAATCAGTATGTTTAAAGTGGATCACAACCTGGCTACAATTGATGGCTTATACACTTGAATATCCGCCCACCCATTCATCCAACCACCCATCCATCCAAAATCCATCCACCCATCTATCACCCATCTATTCACCCATCCATCCATCCACCCATCCCTTTCCTGCCTCTAATCCGGCTCCGGGTCACAGTGGCAGCAGTGTAGCTGAGCTTATCGTGATGGAAAATCACCGGATTATCAAAACTGCACAACAACATTGGCCCCAAGCTTAAACCTACAGAGTACAGTGTGTTCAAAACTTTAAAGATGCCCCCAGACATGCATTAAAACGTATAAACAAATAGTCTGCTTGGGACAATAATGTGTGTCTGATGTGTTTTTTCCACTCACAAAAAAAAAAGCTCAATCCATTCTCTGAGTATCAAGTCTCTGCATCACATATGTAGAATACTGAACCGGGATTTGCTTCTTCCAAACTATTTGTGATGATACAAAAACAAGCTTTCCATTTTCAGAAGATGAACATGAAAACATCCTTCTAGTGTCAAACTCTGCACACATCATTCTGCACAATGAAGCTCAAACATCCAACTGTAGGAGCAAGAAGAAAGACTTCAAGTTGCCTCCATGATGTTTGAATAATGCAGAGGAAACAATCCAGTGTTTAAAATGACTCACTGAAATCAGAAGGCAGTTAAGAGACAAACAGACAGAAACATCTTTACTGTTAGTCTTGGGAGGTAGAGTCCCCATCCTCATCTGGGTACTTTTTATGATTTTCATTTCCACAAAACTTGGCATAATCACTCACCACTGACCAACAAACTGGAGACAATGAATCCTGAAGATTAAAAAAAAAGGAATTTTACTGGTATCTTAATAACACGACAGATTGTAGATTAAATCTGGATTCCCAAAGCATTTTGAATATCGTGCACGCAGACACAGGACAGGATGTATGTGTGTGCAGGTGCTCTGGCTGGTTGAGTGCAATGGGTTCTCATTAAGAAAATACAAAAGTGTGCTCATGACAACTTTTCAGATGGCATTTTGACTTTATAAAATTTACTTTTTACACTCTTCTGTTATAGAGGTGTATAATGAAATACCTTTACTGTGACACTGCTGCTTCCTTATTATAATTTCCTCTGTCTCTGCTTGAGGACAGAAAAGAGGTCAGTGTGAGTGCACTCAGCCTGTGGCAGAGCTACAAAAGCTTCACATGGAGGCTAATTCACAGTGCAGCCCTCCACCATCAAAGTGCTTGGTTGTGGATTTAATTGAGAGCAGCTAAGCTCCCAACTGGGGATTCTACACCACGGCCCGCTGACACTGGCAAATCATTACCACCTTGTCATAACGGAGGCTCTCTTTTTGCTGAGACAAAAAAAAAAAATCAGAGTTCATAGTTTCAATTACATTCTTCTCTCTCATCACCACCATAATTATTCCCCTCTGAACATCTCAGAAACTGCTGTGCTGCTAAAATCCACTCTGGTATTGTCTTATTTCGTAATGAACACATTTGTTTTCTACTGGTCAGTTTACTCAGAAAAACAAGAGTTTGGGGGTTTCGTCCTGCCATACTTCAGGTGGTATAATTGGCCCAACAGTTACAGCCTTAATGATTTGGATAGAAATATACTTCTACATCCAGATGGTTATATTACTGTTACACAGACACAAAGTCCTTAAAGCTGGACTCTGCTAAGCCCCTCCCACCAAACCCACGCGTCCAACCAGCAGCTGCAGGAGTCGGTAACTTCATGCCTTGTAGCGTTTGCTCTCCACGGTTTGAGCCTCATCGAGACCGCATTCCTTCCCGCCACGACTTGTCTTCTCAAAGACGCCCCTCCAGCACTTTCGACCACAGAGCAGAGCGCCCAAGGCTTCAGAGCCAGCTGTGACACCGTCCAGCAGCAGGATGTGAGGCTACCACACCATGCACACATGATGTTTGTCATCATGTGTCACTGCCTTTTGTCGTTATGAGCGGCGTGGCAGCGAACATAATGAGCCTGAAGCTCTGTGTGGAGCCGGGACGTGTTGGTTTGTTTTATACGCCGCTGTAGGCAAAGGTGGTTTTGGAAATGTGTCACAAGTTGCAGGATTTTCAGCAGGATTTTCCACAGTTGAATTAAGCTTTCACTGTCTGAAGAAACGTGCACCGGCATCTGCATTTGTGGCTAAGCCAATATGAACTCACAGTCTCCCTGAAATAACCTGTGATTGGCCAAAGTCTCCCGTCATGGGCTGGATTTTCTGAAGCATGAAAACAGAGCCAAGAGGAGGGGCTGACACAGAGGTTTCTCTCAGATAACTTGAAGTACAGTTCGCTGAAAGGTTGTTAGGGACATAAAGTTTAACAACTCTTTAGGACTGCCCTGGCTGCTGTAGTTTGTGCAGTCTCGTAGTTTAGGGTATGAGTGAGAGGCGGAGGTGGGAGCGTTATCAGCTGATGCAGCTCACCTGTGCAGCATCGGCCCTGAAGGCCATGAACTGGTCGCATCAGCTCCCTCACACTCTCTTCCCTGCAGGCACCTGTTTATCCCTGTCTCTAAGTTTGCATCCATCAACATTACTCTGCTTTGCATGCCCTGACATGATTATTCCCAGCCGTGTTTTTCACTTTTAAACTTGGCTATCTTGTCTGGTTTCCCAATTGCAATTTTTGATTTCTGTAACTTCAACCTCCTCTCATCTTTTCTCATCTCATCTAACACAAGGTTAATCACTGCTGGTGAAAATCTACCCAAGACTGTCTCGAAAAGCAGTGTCAGTTAAGCATCTGTAAAATATTCTTTGTGCAAATAGCTCTCTGCAATTTGATATTTTCAAACTAGTGGATGAATGTGTCATTTTTTCACATTCTTTGGAATGAGTTACCTGCACTTGTACGTCCAGTTTATTCTCCAGAGTTTCACCCCAGAGTCCCTCGGCTTCTAACAAGAATTATTGGCAAAGTGTCTTTGAGCGACCTTCACCATTTCTGGATCCAACTCTCCTACAATGTAGAATTCAAGCTAGCGAAGGGCAAAAGGAAACATGAGAAAACCAAGAAAGGTTCGAGCGTATCAAGACACATCAAGGATATTGTTGCTCTTTTAGCGAGTCCTGATCAAGACCAGATTTACTGTTAGGCACTGGCACCTGCTGTGTACCGCATGAAAGACAGGCTACTGACTGAGACTTCAGTCAATGTATACAATGCCCTTGGCAAATGTTCCTGTCAGTAGCTCCACCTCTCACATATTTTACAGATTAGCAGGTTCAACACCTGAACCTGTATGGATGAGATGGATTCTCATTAAAATGCAATTAACTTGGATAATTATAACCCCTTTGTTATGTTGGTTTGTGTCTGTGTGGAGCTGGGTGCTCATCCATTTTTTTATTTTTACAAACAAATACCAGCGTTAGTCCTGACAGAGCTTCATGGATGCACCGGGAAAACACGTGGGTGGGTTATAATTGAGTTGTTGATAAAGATATTTTAGCAAAAGATTCAACTCTGTAATTGTTCTTTGTCCAGCCATATCGAATATGTGCCTTATCCATTACAGGTGGAGAAAATGAAGCGCTTTCAGCTTAGTTCAACGTCTTTCAGCAGAATTGTGTAATGATTGGATTGTTAAATCATTGTGTTGTTAATAAGACTGGGGAAGTACTGAACAGGTAGTTTTGGAAGGAATTACATGTTTAAAAGTGCACATTTCATCTTTAGCTTCTCTTGGAGACTTGTCAGCCCTGGTGGTGAGTTGAGGGTGGAAAGGTTGATTAATTGGTGTGAAATGCTTCATGCAAGTTTGTAAGTTTTGATGCGAATTTGAAATAAAATCTTCAACTTTGCCAACTTTAGCTCCGTGTCAACTGAAAACAGATTATTGTTCACCTAAGTACAGCGGGTCATTAAAGGATTAATGCGTGTTGTTGCTGCCTGAGGGCATCTCTAATCTGATACCTCACCTCCTGCAATTTGTTAATGCTGGAGAAAGCAAAAGCTCATCCACACAATAGATGACGCTGGCTGTAAATGTCTAGAACTGTGATATTGCCAATAACTGCTCTGTGTAGACAAATAGCTTAAGCCCAAGTGTGATTATACACCAACACAATCATTGACTTCCTGTCTCTGTCTGTGTTGCAGAGCCACACAGAAGCACAAGGAGCCTCTGATCTGAGTAACCTTTATACAACGTGCACAAATGGATGCTGTCCTCATTACAGCAAATGCATTTCTATTTTCAGTGCTTGATTATCACAGACAGCAGCAAGACAAAGACGATCTCCATTGAGTCAAGAAGGAGGTCATGCACAGATGAGCTTTTACAAAAGACAAAGCTTTCAATTCATTTACCGCCACCCATTTGGTAAAGAGCAGCAGAAATGAGCACAGATGTTGGTGAAAATAACAAAGATGATCCGAAATTGGGGTTACTGCTGGTATTGTCATTCATGTAATTCAGTCTGGTGTCACACTGACTTCCCTTGTCTGTCCAAATCAGTGTTTGATTGCTCCTCTCTCCCATAAGCCCTCTGTCCTCTTTCACGTCTATTGATCTTCCAGTCTGTGGTATGTTTGCATAATGCTTTCCTAAGGTGTTTATCTCAAACCAAGGAAGAATGTCAGCACTGATTTTAATGTACACAAAGAAAACGGAGAACAATTAAAGGTCAGGTGGAGCCAATGTAGGCACAACCGAAGAAGCTTCGATCATTTATTTAAGCTGCCAAGAGGTAAAAACACCACCCATGCTTCCACCACACTGCTGGGAATCAGTCTCACTCTTAAGAAACTATGCTGTATACTTATTTCTAGTGATAAGCAGACTAAAGCCTAAAGCCCCCCTAGAAGCCAGAGGCAGAGGCAGCAATGTTAATCAAGTTAAGTTAAGTTAAGTTAAGCTTCATTGATCCCCGTAGGGAAATTCATTCTCTGCATTTGACCCCTCCTAAGTGTTAGACGCAGTGGGCAGCCACTGTGCAGCGCCTGCGGACCAACTCCAGTTCTCAGTCAGTGCCAAGGTCAAGGTCACAGACGGGAGAATTAACCCAACATACATGTTTTGATGGCGGGGTCAAAACCTGAGGAGGCCCGGTTCTACACAGCTTTGCTTGGGGGGGAAAGTTGATTGGTAACAAACTGCTGCTGTGTTGAGTTTTGATTTATCAGCAAAAGTCTAACGAGTTCTTCCTCTGGACTGGTGCAGAAAACAAACTCTGTGGCCAACAAAGGCTTGACGACACTTACAGGTAGCACAATGTTCAACAAGATAATCTTATTTTCCTTTATTATCACCACCACCACTCATTCAAAACTCCCATTGAGTCTGAGAACCCTGACGTACCAGAAAAAGCCCACACCAATGCCCACCCATATATTTAGTTATCAAAGAGTAAATGGAATTTAGCCCCAGCCCAACTTATTGTTATTTGTAGTATTGTCTTCCACAGCATTTGCTCCTGTTCCAAGTTTTCAAGTTTCAACGGATGCTTTCACAGTGTTTTGTGTTTCTCTTTTATGTCCAGTTGGTAAAAACTAAACATGTCATTATTTGCTATGCCGACATATGTTGAAAGCTGATTTCATTCTCCTCTTTTTGTTACATGACATCTTCATTTTCTCTAAGGTTTCCATTGTTTTCCATTCATTAATAGCTCTGCACTGAGACAACAGTTTCTAGCCACATCAACGTCACAATCAAAAACTGACATGCACAATATGCAGCTGGCACATCATGCGGAAATACTGGCTGCTTCTTACTAACTGGCTACTTTTCAGTTTAATGTTTGTACAACTTGTGTTCCGCCCTTTGCACGCAGTGATACAGCACAAAAGAAATACCAAAAAGGCAAAGAAAAACAGTGGTGCATAGCAGAAGGGGATCTTCAGGAGTCCCCCTCACCCGAGAGACGGGGCTGGTATCCTCCAGAAGGCAAACTCTAAAGAATCACAAGGATGCTTCATCTCCCTTTGATGTCTTTCTGGGATGAGATATAAACCCTGATGGCAATAAGAGACCTCTTTGAACAATAAAAAAATCGAATCCCAGCGTAACAACACCAAAGGCACAGAGAGGCAGTGCTTTTGTAAACAGACTGGTTCCTTTGAGTGGATGAAGCTGCATCTGCAGCGTCGCTGATGCTGAGCTGGATCAGAAAAGGTCCACTGTCCTGCAGGAACACACGATGGTTTAATGTTTTAATTACAATAATGTCCATGGCGGTGCACAACATATTGGAAAAGCAGCTGTTTGCAGAACCGTGACAAAATAGTCCCTTGCACTTAAAGATTTTAGTTCTGTTCCCTGGGCACAGACCTCTAAGGACCATCAAAGAGGATTTCAACAGGATTGTCGGTGACTGATCATTCAGTTCAAGTAAATGACTCTAAGTAAATTCTATTCTGCTAATGACATTGTGCTGCGACCTCAAACTGGGATCCGTAATCCGGTTTTACTTTGCAGGTTTCCCAGTGATAGGCTGCAGCGATGGCACACACGTGTGGATGTGGAGTCTTTTCACAGCATTAATGTGCAGGAATATGTTCCCGTCTTACAATCACAGAGACCATACATCACAATATACTGCAACTAATGGCTCCCATTCTCTGCACTGCCAAGATCACATGTGATGCAGCACACATGATTATGAATGTTGAAGCCAAGTGGCCCAGCTCTGTGCCTGACTCACACATGTATGGTGAGTGGAGCCTGAGCAACACATTTGCACAAATATCATTCCCTTGTCTCGCTCTTATAACACACTCAAAATGTAACTGCTAAACAATTACTGCTTGTTGAGAGAGGGTACCCATGCCTGCCCTCTCTACTGACCCCTCACCCTGACGCTGAGCCAGACCTACTGTGTAGAGCCCAGGTTCATAACAATAGCGATGCTCAAAGCCTGGTTCCAGTCTGTTGTATAATACTGCCACAGTCGGAGAAGAGCAACACCACTGCGTAGAAATGAACAACACTGAGGAGGACCATCCCGTCCAGCCTGCAGGTGTCCAGGATGGAAGAGCTGTCTGAGACCAACAGTCATTCACATTACATGTGGCCTTCTTTATTTCCTGCTAACACAAATGCAACAACCACCTCTAACTGCATTGCAGTAATTCATTTTCAAGAAGCCTTTCTAATCTGCCGCCCCAGGTACAACATTTCTTGGTCTGTTTTTTTCCTTTTTCTTAATGAGATGCGTTTTGTACAACTCCTTTACTGGTAACATAAGAATGAGTTCTACATTTACTGAACATCTCACTGTGTTTATCTGTTGATGGAGCGTCCTCCAGTCACGCTCTGTTAAAAACAGGATAAGAATGTGCAAGTTGTTTATTAATCCTCATCACTTCTCAAACTCAGCATTCCCACACAACAACGTAAAATGACAAATTAAAAAGGAAAGAGAGCTATCAGCATATACCATACTAATACACAGCTCCTTATGGCTCAGGGGAAGCTCTTCTGCGCCTGTCAGAGGTGGGGGTGGGGGTGGTGGTGGCGGTGGCCCCCACTGCTGCCTTCTTTCTGTTGCTTGAGAAGAACTCAAATGTTAATCTACTAAGCAGGATATTAAGCGAGACGACATTTATATGATTTAAAACAGAATTCACTTTGGGGATTAAAGCTACTACAGGTTGAAATAACCACTGAATATTTCTTTGCTTTAATATGTCAAATTAAAACCAAAGTGAGGCACAGTTACCCTGAGCCTATGTGTGAACCCTGTTTTCTTTCAAGGCAGCTTTGCGCCCGGGGAACTGCACCTACATGAAAATCTAATTGTATTTAATAACATTGCACCACTTTTACACTTGTAACATCACAGTAAACTGATGTGTGGTTAAATGTTAAATGAACAGACCGCTGTATTCAAACGGACACACTGACTCGGGCAGCGGCTCTCTCCCACGCTAATTCTCTCTGCTTTGCCACTGCAGCTGTGTTGCTTTTATATTCTGAAAATGAGCTCACACCATAAACACATATTGGAACTTCTAAATCCCGTGGGTTGATGTAGGACATCCCCTTATTTCCTCGCTGGTTGCCATGGTGAATCATAGTATTGCACTTTTTATATAGTCATTGATTGAAAAAAAACTCAGCTTGGAGTTGAGACCCCAGCTGTTGCCGCATGATTCACCATTTAATTGAATGTTTGTCACTAATGAGGGTTAATTAATTGTCATTATGATGGTGTGACAGGATGGATTGTACTTTTGAAGCTGTTAAAGAACGTGTTTCATCCTCCTACAACACTTCGTTAACTATCACTCTACAACACTAGCTTGTTTAATCTGAAACTGACCCTCACTTGCTCTGTCTTATTAAACATCATCTGCTATACCTGTATCATCAATGCCTACATCAGAGTGACTGTACAGTACAGTAGTTCTTTTGGGCTTAACTTAGACTTTTGCTCTTGTTTTTAAAGTCTTTACTTTACAACTTTGATGCCTTTTGTATTCTTTTTATTTCATATTTCTAGTTTCAGTATCTGTTTCTTGTTGTGTTTGAAATTCTACATGTAAATGTAACATTAGTTTTACTGGCTTGTGCACAAAGGGTCCTTGTGCAAAAGACCACTAACACCTTTAATGTCAGCACCAAATAAAGGTTGAATGAAAGAAAAAGAAAACCGAAATAAAGGATGAGTTGGAAGACACTGACGTCGTCTTCCTGTCCAGGCCAGGTTTGTATCCTGGTTCCAGATCTGTGCAGCTTTTTAAATAACTGGATATACACTACCGTTCAAAAGTTTGGGGTCACATTGAAATGTCCTTATTTTTGAAGGAAAAGCACTGTACTTTTCAATGAAGATGACTTTAAACTAGTCTTAACTTTAAAGAA
>JAVQJD010057568.1:0-21486 GCA_036023655.1 Nannoperca australis
ACACACACACACACACACACACACACACACACACACACACACACACACACACACACACACACACACACACACACACACACACACACACACCTGCCAATGGTTTCACACTGAGACTGCTAGCTAGTAAACGTGGCTGTGAACAATGCAGGTCTCAAACTTAAGAAAAATGCTATGCTAATTGCTTTGCTAATTTTTTTTTGAGAATTATAGAAAGGCCTGTAATCAAGTTTATTAGTGTAATAAAAACTGCCAGCAGCATGCCAAGCTTCATGTTCAGGTATTGCTTAACTCAATATATTTTATATTCCTTAGTTTATGATCTTTTTTACTATCATGTATTTTTATTATTATTATTATTATCCACATCCTGCTCTAAATGACACCTTACATAAACTAAATATAAACTAAAACCTCTAAATCTACACTGGAAATAACTAAAATAAAAAATGTAAACTGAATTTTAAGTAAAAATTAAAAAAAATTTAAATTGCAAACCCTAACCCTTCGGACACTTGCTAACATTGTTGTGATCACTACTACAACCTGCCTGTGGCTTTCCTGTATCAGTCACTTTGATGAACAACAGCTCTTTGCATCCTGGACATGGCCTGCAGTCAGGAAATCGCTCACTGTGTGACAGTCTCTGATCACTTCTCTTACCTCAGGCAGGATATCACCGAGAAGGTGATAGCACAGGCATAAGTGATGAGGAATAAAGGGAAGCCATCTGTGGTGTGACTGTCAATCTCCTCCTGCTTGGATTTGGAGGTTTGGTAAGACACCTATGACAGAGTACAGCAGAAAGAAGCCAACGTGAGCACTTAAGTCAGGAAAACTGTTTACAAATGGGTGTCACAGCAGCAAGAAAACCAGTGTGACAGCTTAGACTTCAGCACAAAGCACTATGTCTGCAACCTTGTCAATTATCTCAAAAAGAAGTATAAAGATACAGTGGGAGCAGACACGTGGTAACTAATGTGTTTAGAAAATGCATCTGTATGCTTATCTTTATCTTTAAGAATATATTTTAAAATACTAAGTTAATGTCCAGTGATGGATCCAGTGATGGATATTGTCCATTTTGTGATGTTAAATGTCTTCAAGGCCTCATCTACTTCAGTTAGTGGCATACTACAATTTCCAGAATGCCTTTCAGACACCTACATATCTTGTATTTGGCTGTAAAAACACCAATGGTAATTTACGTCTGGTAATATTCTACTAATACAAATAAAAAATGTAAATTAGTATTTCTCCACCAGCATTTTGTTAATGGAGGTGCAAAGATGGTCCTAAAACAGCCTTTAGACAATCACTTCAGGAGATAAAGTTTGCTGAAAATATAAGTGGACAGTTAGATGAATAACTGAATAATCTGAAAACTTTACATAAACTAGTTGGAGGGATTTGGACTCCCTTTCTTTCAAAGATTGAATTTACAGTCCTGGTTGTAGGTTTTATAGGTTTGTTTCAGTCAAAAAAGTTATTCAGAAATCTAGTGTCTGTACATCACTGTCATTGCAGAACACCTGACCTTCACCTGCAATGATTTCACATGAAAGGGAGTGTTTCCTTGCCACTGTCGCCTAGTGCCTCTGTTATGATATGGCGCTATAAAAATAAAATTTAACTGAACTGAATTTAATTATCTATAGTCGGATATTTGTAAATCTGTTTGATTCAATCAACTGTTTCAAGGTGGATTTATCCTCTCAGGGATCAATGAAAGACACAAAGTTGAATATAGTAACAGTAACAGTGTGACATACTTCAATGTGTTTGCTGTCCATCCCATCTGATAGGAGTTGTTTAAATCCTTTCAGCCATGATATTGAGGCTGCAGCTGTGCTTTCGTTAGTGTCTAAATAGTAGAAGAGTTTTACAGCCTGAGCACTTAAGACTGAGCTGTTGGCATCCGTGATAACACTGCCTAGCACAGAGCCCAGAAACACTGAGCTGGATCTGTGTTTGCACACAGGGAAGAAGATGCTGGCTTGATCAGTTTCACTAGCGCTAACGATTTCCAGGATGGTGTTTGAGACACATTCTCCATCGGCTTTTGCACACAGCTCATTGAATCCTAGAGTCCCATTGTACACCGTGATGTTAAGGATCTTATTGTTGAGTCTGATGATGTCCTCAAAGGCAGGATTTGCTAGTATATTTGCGTTGTTCCTTGATACAGCAATGATGGATGCAAAGTTGCCCTTGTCATACAACCTGTCTTCTGAAAACATCGAGTCATTGTAGGGGAAGTTCTCCCTGACAAAAGATCTCATTGCCTTTGAGGGTCCTTTCGTGGGTGTGAACTGCCGTTCAAAGTCGTTGTCCTCCCTGTCTTTGAGAAAAGTGAAGCCTCCACCGAGTGCTGCTGAGAGTATGAGAGGAATTACAAAAAAATAAAATGGAGAGGAGCCTACACAGGATCCAAGTTTTCCAAAAAGGCCTGATAGAGGCTTCGCGATGCAGTCTGTGCGTCTCAGACCCATCTTCATTCACACAGACAGTCAGCACAGATGTGGAGGACGTGTATTCTTTTGAAGGCCGTGCAGATTACACCACTCCTTACACACCTAGTTTGTTGTCAGAAGACGCATTTCCTCTTTTCTCTTTTAAAGTCTCTTTGGCCAATAAAAGCTTGATTATTACCCTTATTCCAGGAAAAAAAAAACTATAGAAAGACAAGTCTCGTGTTCTTAGAGGCTATAAAATGATAAGAGAGGAAAGATATGGGCCATAACATGATAAAAGAAATAGTTCAACCCTAAAAGAAAGAAATTATATGGGTTCCAGGAACAAAAAGTTAGACTTTGACACAATTTACAGATAGTCACTGACAGATGATTTCTTTACAATATAAGTAATCACAAGTGTGTCATAAGTAAGTAACTAAGTCAGTGTGTATTTTGTAATTTGATTGGTGCTTATATGAAAACAAGATCATCTTTTTGCTCAACATATTTTTGTCCTGTATTGGGAATTAAAGTTCAACTACTGTGAATTGTAAATGGCAGTAAACGTGAAGCCAGACACTAATGTAATTATAGTTATTCATGTTTGCCACCATAAGTAGTTTAGCAACCATGGGCATGGCAGGTCTGTTCTGCTTTGGATGGGGGAGAGATTCATTTGGTCTAGCCTCTCCAAAACCAAAAACACAAGAGTAAAAGTATGAAGAATGAATTAAACTGCGTGTTTATGTTCAAACATAAGCTGCAATCGTTAGCATGCCCAGATAAAGTGTGTGTGAGCCAGTCCTGGATGCTGAATTTAGAAGTTTAGAGTTTAAACTAACGCTAGCAGCTCTTTATTGGATATGGGGAGAATTACATTTAAGCAACCTGATCAAGTGTGACCTGAAATACGTTTGCCAAACACATCAGTTATTAAAAGCAATAAAAGTCTGATCTTACATCTTTAGGGCTAATAGCTCTATACTGCAATACAAGAACAATGTCTTCTACCTGGATCATGACCTGGTACGGATGTTGATGTTTTTGTCTGGTGCATGTAGCTTTAGCCTCAGTCGCTATCATGAGCATGTCAACATGTACCTAGCCATCAAGTGCATATTTAAGACCCTTTTCACAAGATTCAAGTTTTACAACAAGTCAGCTGGAAACATTAAAATGTCAGCAGGAGACGACGTTTTCAGCCAACTCGGACATATGGAGCTAACATTAGCTTATTGCTAACCAGCTACAGCTGATACAATCCACCAGTTGTCATTTAAACTGGGAAAGTCAGTGATAGGCAGCTAGAAATGAGCAGCTGCTTTTGTTTGCTTCTGATTGAAACAAGGAATGTAGTTACCGTCACCGCTGTTCACTGCATATGTGCATTACATGAATGGAAAGCTTGACAGGCGTAGCAACAGTAAGTAAGGGGTCTGGGACTTAGCAAATGGTCAATTACAGGGATATCTTGGGAATTCAGCAACAGCCGTGCCGATGTGCATCAACCCTGCGCTCAACATGTAGCATTTTAACCTCTTGTTCCACAGTGGATTGGGAGTGATAGTCCAAGAGGGTCAGTTTTAAACCTCCAAGCCTGCCTGCCTTCCCAGGCAGTTAACCCCTGTCTGTCAGCTGTCAGTCTGAGGCCCGGCCGAGTCCTCAGAGACAAGGCTCATATCTCATTTCACACAGATCCATCTCGGGGACATTGATTTCTCATTCTCCGAGTGAGAAAAGGATTCTCTTTCCTTCATCACACTGAGGAGAAGATCAAGGCAGATGGTCGCCAGAAGCCTGATGGAGGCATCACTTAAATGTAATCTGTAATCTGTTTCAGGACCCTACAGTTATTTTGTTCACCTTGAATTAAATCACTGCTTTTCGTCTGTGTGCTTATCAAAGATTGTTAACAGCAGACGGCTACAGATGCGTATTGTTCAGCCTTCAGTTTGCATTAAAATGCAAATGAGTTCAATCCAACAATCATCTTCTGGTGGCGAGCTCCCGTTGACACCTTCATTAGCTCTCTTTTCTCTCCTCCTTTTCCTCACACTTCGCAGCGGAAGTTGGGGTGCAAATCAATGTCTAGGTAAGGTAAGGTAATTAGCACGGAAGCCTCGGGTGAACACGATGTTGAGATGTGTTAGCTGATTGTTTGGCTCTTGCTACCAGTAAGAAACCAATGATTATGGAGAAAACACTTCAGTATGCTACAATACTATTGATAATAACAGCAACTACACACAAACACACATACACAGACATGCACAGGGTTTTAAGAGGTGACCTGAACAACAAGCATCCTCCAGCCCAGCTCATTTTCTAATGAAAGGTCATAATAATAAGGTCACAAACCCCATGTGCAGGATGTTTAATTTCTTTTCCTCTTTTTTTCATCAATACATAAGGTCATATATACCTGAAACACAAATTATATTGGGAACACATTGTATTAAAGTGTGGACAGAGCATGCAGAGCTTTAGTAAAACATAACACAATCATAAAGAACAATGAATAAACATAAATGTCATAAGGAAGTAATAAGACTTTTATGATATTTTATACCATCCTTTACAAATGTTGCACCTTTTGTGAAGGTGTATGTATTTGTTATTGTAATAAAAATTACTACACATTAACTACAACTGTAGTTTATCCAGTTCAGACTAACTCAGCATTACACGTCTGGTATCAGTGCCCAGTGTCCAAATTTCCCCAATGATGATGATGATGATGATGATGAAGAGACCTACTAACCACTATAATACAGTGACAAGTAGCATTTTTTTTCTTTTTAGTTGTACAAGGGTGCAGACCAGCTTGTGAGATGGACCAGGACATGATCCCTCACTGGCTTCCCCCCCCATAATTGTGTCTCAAATCAGATTTGCCAAGGCAGAGGGGCCGCTGCCAAGAATTAAACTCTAAAGGTCTTTGCAGAGTCGGGCGAGTGTTTTACCTCCTCTTCAGAACCAATGTTTAGTGCCAGAATTTCATGGCAAAATTGTGAAATGTTTTTTGTGCCAAGACGGAAAAGGATTCTCTCTGTTCCCCCAGTGGGTTTTATTCTTGGCAGAGGAGGGGAAGCCTCAGAAATTACATTGATTTAATCCATCATGGGACAGTACGACTCCACTAAAACCAACGTGAATGACTCACTTTGAAGATGCTTTGATCCAATTCACTTTCACAAGTTTGAAAAGTCACTTACGAAACAAGTGATGTGATGTGCAATAAACAATGCGCTTCACAAATCCAATAAAACTTCAATGGCAAGTTTTACACACTATTTTACACAACTTTCACAAGGAAGGGATGTCAGGCGTACTAATCAAACCATGACATAACCCAATATATCACTAAACTGTGGTGCAGTTATGCAATCTGCAATCAGAACAGTAGAGACGCATGCACGGCCAAAGCTTTCTTTAAGGGCACTGAGTCAGTGTCGTGTCTTCATTCAGGTCATGAAGTGGGGAATTCCAATTTTCTTAAATTTAGTACATTTAAATTTGACTTGTTTTTAAGGGTTCACAATATCTCGCCAGAATTTAGTCCTGGAAAGAAAGAGAAAAGGTTTAGAAACAACCAAACAAACACTTGTTTTTGTTGATCTTTTCTTTTTAGGTGGCAAACAGGGTGCATGTGGGGACCTCAGTATTTCTAAAACCCTGGCTGCACCCCTGGATCCATGTACATGTATTCACTTTTTTAGTGTTGACTACTTCTCTGTGTGTTGATGCCGTCATACATTTCATTACACTGAAATGTGTTTTTGTTAGCCAGTGCCAGAAGAAGAAAACACTGTGGACGCAAACCCCTTCAAAATGTTGTAGGACACCCCGTTGTGTAACCAAGACGACAAAGACCAAAGAAGTTGGCGAAGCTGATGCATCTACATTTTAACAATAAAATAAATGAAGGTAGTTGAAGCATCTAAAAAGCAAGAATTGATATAAAGGCAATAGCTTTCCTTTTTACAGTGTACAATAACCCTGAACAGACCAGATCAAAGTGACGCCTGTGCCAAAATCTAATGACTTGATTGTAGATTTCAGAACAGAACACAAAGAGAAGAAACCAAAGAGTCAGGGATCTTGGTAGCAGAGCATCAAATCGACGGATCTTCTTTCCTAACTCCTCCGATGCGTTTATTTCCCCCCCTCTCCTTCCTGTTTCCCTCCACTGTGAAAGAGCAGTTTCCATTATGCCACAGGTTCGCATTAAGGAGATGGGAACAGGCTGGTACCTGCAATTATCCTTGCTCACCCAGCCGTGGGCCACTGTGGTGCTGAGCAACAGCTGGCTCTCTCTTTCCCTTCGCCACGCACACACGCGCGCACCTGCACGCCATCCCTTCTCCCCCTTCAGACACTTACCCACCCATTCCTCACATTCACCTGCCAAGCAGCTTGATTAATAAGGCCAATGCTCACAAACCACAGACACAGAGGGGAGGAAGGGAGGAAGAACATGTAGTGTGCGGTATATTCATGCATAACAAAAAGTGATCTGTCATCCTGTAAGCACGCAAACACACTGAAGTACAGTCAGGGGGGCGATTGTGAAAAATGAAAAAAAGTGATTTATCTTGATGCCCCTCAGCACCTCTCTCTCTCTCTCTCTCTCTCTCTCTCTCTCTCCTTCTCTGTCTGCAACACCAGAGCACAGGTCTTCTGTCAAGAGCAATGGATCACTTCAAACCACAGAGACTGCAGTCTCCCTGTTGCACACTGACAAGTGCACCGACCGGCTCCAGTATCTGGGGCTCACGTCTCACACACACTTCTGTAGTTTTCATTCTTTCACTACTCTGACTGTTCAATATGAGGCCTAGAAGGCAGAGACTAACAGGCTGCATACTCCTGCTGTTTATCTGCAGACGTTAACCCAGAAAGTGTTGACTTTCTTTCTTTTCTGTTGAATTTCTTTTGTGTATGTAACAAGAAACCAAAGAAAGTTCATGGTTTGGGCTATTATTAAAGGGAACCTTAATGCTGCAGTGCGTTTCAAACCTATTTGCTGTTGACACGAGAGGTTTATGTTTGTTTTCAGTCTTATTCAAGAGGACATATTGTATAAGAATCTGTTTCACGTGGTTTTATATGGCGTACATAAAATCTCCCTCGCACCTTATGTAACATCCACTGGGTTGCATTTTATAGTTATATAGCAGAGTATTTCTTTCACAGCTAACACACAAGTAAGCTATTTTACCTGAAAACATTACACTGACACTACTTCAGCAGAGAAACGTAAGCATTTTCAAATCATGTCAAACTAAACGTTTAAATGTTTAAAATGGCCCCAGACGTGAGGTCCCCAGTTGGACCCTACAGTTCGGGAAAGGCCCTTTTGTGTTCCAACATTAAAATGTGCACAAAGACCAGTCTGTAAGAAATGCTTTCTGCAGTCTGTTGTGGGAGGACTCGACTGGTACTAATGGTTAATGTTAGGGGCCTTCATCACCATGCTTACAATGACATTACATGTTCAGGTGTCCACATTCTTTGGACAATGTAGTGTTTATATGATGGACGAATAAATCCCTTTAAAAAAGTATAAATATTAAAGCAAGAAGTGAAGAGAAGAGTTCTGACAAAGACAGAGAGACAGTGATCCAGATCAGAGGGCATGCTGGTTAAGTGCTTTGTCAAATCGGGCCCGACTTTCCATCTATTTTAACAACTGCAGTCATAAGCAGTCCTGCAGATCTATGAAACGCATCTTCCTCCCTCCTCTCCCCGCGGCTGCTGAGGCAGCACCTGGATTTAAATGACTCGAGTGATAGCCACAGAGGCAGGATTCATTTCTGGATGCTCCCATTATGGATGGTGTGACGTCGGACGGTGGAAAATTACCCTCGGGGCCACTCCGATCCCTGCTCTGTATTACATCATGCTTCTTCTGACAGACGTCTGGCAAACAACAGCAACATGATTTGTCGGCTTTTGTTTGGGTGAGCAAGAGGTCTTGTAAATGTGTGTCTAGACTTCTATCTGTTTATATATATTTCTTTATAGACGACATGCTGGTAAAGTTGTATCTAAGCAATTAACAGGGAAATTACAGTTCCAGAAAGGTCATTTCCTTGTTTCTGCCTTGGGGACATTATAGCAGAACAGAGTTCACTGTGCTAGATAAACACTATCTGACATGCCCTGATTGCAGGTGTTCCTGGGGTAAAAAAAAATTAAAATCATAACTTACTTTCTTGTTGATAACATCAGGAGCTGAAATTTCATCCACTTGCCAGAAACTCGTCAAGAATGCAAAGGAGCATATTTTCCAAACTGTCAAACTCCTCCTGTAATAATTCTGTCATTCTCAAGACTGTTACAGACGTCATGGTCCTTAATGTCAGCAGCTAGGAAGTATGTGAAACAGAAAAGGACAGAATGAAAGAATCAGCCTTTCTACCTTCAGCGAGGTAGTTAATGAGTCCGTGGACACTGATAGGAGTGGACCAGCTGCTCCAGCTTCACCTGGCAATTAGTGGACTGTGAAACTCAGGGAGATCAATTCATTAGCTGTATTTCAGTGCCACGCTGTGAGATCTACCATGTGGTTAGCGAGCGAGAAAAGGTGAAGATGAGGTAAATAAAACAGTTAAATACATATAAATAAAAAGCAAAAAAGGAAATATACAGCAAATAGCCAATGTAATGTCACAGTACAACTCGTAAGCATACAATTAACTTTAACTGATATTGATTTACACACTAGTTTATTTGACCTTCTCACTTAGCCAGTAATTAATTCCCTGTTCAGCGATATACTGTTACTGCAGTGCTGGCACCGGTGTGTCCACACAACAGTGGCCAAGAGGTAGACACCCCCATCTAGTGGGCCAGCGCTATAGATAATGATGTAAAGAAATGTTGCATAATCAATAGGCTTTAAATCCAGTCAGACAACAGTTTACAGCTCTATTACAGTCACCAGAGAAAATGTGTTCTCACACTGGATTTGGCTGTTAAATCATCAATTTCATGACCACACCTGCTTCTAAAATGGACTTCTTATAAAAAATGTTTTACCTTTGTCCTGTAATTTGATAAATCTGCTTTTTTTTTTTTAAAAGGTACAAATACATTGTAAGAATGAAGAGTGCACGATGCAAACAGGAAACATGAATTCTGATTTAAATGAACGTTCATTTAAAGGTGGACATCAACGAAAGCTAAAAGAATCCTACATAACTTTCAAGAAGGAGTGCTGTAAGAAGCTCTCCAGCTCTTCCACCAACACGCCGTAGTCTGCCTGACAAACAGCGTGAGTGCTCCTGCCACTTTCCTCCAGGCATTTCATCATGTTTCTGTGTACTTCTGGTCTGCATGCAGTCGATCCCAGCTTCTTCAGCTGCTCGACGGGATCCTCTGGAATATTTGGGATTTGTAGGGCTTTGAACACAGCGGGGGCAAATTTCCCGTAGTGAGCAGTGGAACAAAGCACCACTGGGCACGAACCGTCCTGCAGCCTATCAGCCACGACTTTAGCCACGGCGGTGTGCGTGTCCATGACGTAGCCTGTCTGTGTGTGAACACTCTGGATGGCGGCCAAGCAGTCGTCTTCAGAGCACCAGCCAGCCAGCACTTCCTGTTGTATCCTGCCAAGCAGAGGCTCTGGAACCTGAAAGTGCTGCTGTCTGTCTAAACGCGTGAACAGTTCCTCGACAAGACGTCCGTCGCCGCCTGAGACGTGGTAGATGAACCTCTCAAGGTTGGAGGATTTCAGGATGTCCATGGCCGGGGAGTGGGACGGCATCAGAGGCCGTCCCCGGAGATCGTACTCGCCTGTGGTGATGAAGTCCGTGATGACGCGGTTGTGGTTGGACGCACAGATGACTTTTCTTATCGGGACGCCCATTTGCTTGGCATACACCGCTGCCATGGCGTTTCCAAAGTTACCAGTGGGGATGCAAACATCAATGGGCTCCCCAAACGTGATAACGCCATCTCTGCAAAGATCCAGATAGGCTGAGGAATGGTACACCACCTGCCAGTGGAGCAAAGGTTAACAAAACGGTGCTATACTGTAAGCTGCAAAATAAAAACCTTACTTTAAGACATACACTTAAGAGTGTAATTGTGCAAACTGTGAATGTGAAAAACAAACACAGAAAGTGATCTTCTCATGGAGCCATGCTCAGTGATAAACCCACCTGTGGCAACAGCCGAGCCCAGTTGATGGAGTTGGCGGTGCTGAGCACCGTGCCGTACTCTACAGCGAGGTGCCCGGTCAGCGCAGCCTCTCCAAACATCCTCTTTATGGTCCTCTGACAGAAGTCGAAGTCTGACAGGACGCCGGTGGCCCTGGCGTTGCTCTCGCTGCAGCTCGTCATCTGAACCTTCTGAATCTCGCTCACGCCTTCCTCCGGGAACAACACCAGCACCCCCGTCCTGTGTCTGTCAGCGCCACCGAGCCTGCTGAAGCCGCTGAGCACTGCTCCGCCAGTGTCTCCAGAGGTGGCTACCAGGACGAGGGAGTTGCACATCGGTGGGAGGCAGTGGGCGAAAAGCTGGGGCATAAGCTGCAAGGCGAGGTCTTTGAATGAGGCGGTCGGGCCGTGGAAAAGCTCCTGAACGTACTGATTGTGGACGAGGTGTTTTACAGGTGCTACTGCCTCACTAGAGAAGTTAGACCCATATGCCGTGAATATCATCGTTCTGAGGTCCAAGGCAGAGACTTCCAATGGGTGGATGCACTTTTCAAGTACAACTAACGCTCGTTCTGGATAGGACATGTCAGCTAGCCTCAGCCACTCACGAGCATCGATGTGTGGGAAGCCAATATGTGGAACATAGAGGCCTCCATCTGTGGCCAGACCCTCAACCACCACATCACTAAAGTACCTTTTCTGATGGGACGATTCCACGCCGTCACTCCGGGTTGAGACGTAGGTTTCTGCAGCGTGGTCCTGATGTCTCTCCACAGCGTTCAGCACCTTCTCCACGACCTCGTCCACTGTGTCCCCTCGTCCACACAGCACCCGCACATCGAGCCATTTCTCATAAAACTCTTTCCTGTAACTCAGAATGTCTCTCATGGACACCCCTGCCTCCTGGCCCACTATCCTGTTCACCTTCATCCCGGCGAGTCTCTGTAAGATGTCCTCACTGTCCACGTCCAGGTAGATGACCAGTCCGGACTCTCTGACGTGCTGCATCGCTGCAGCGTGAAGAGGATTGGAGCCCGTCAGGGACACGACACACCCAGAGGCAGAGAAGTTACGTAAAGCCTGGCCTTCTTCCTCCAGGAAGCGCTCTCCGCCTACTGCCGCCAGCTTGGCAGCCACAGGCATCTTCCACGTCGCCTCCAAGACGTCGTCATCAACGTCAACGACAGGCAGTCCAAGTCTGTGGGCCACTATCCTCCCCACTGTGGTCTTCCCTGCCCCAGGAGGACCCATGAGCAGGATGTTCTTGTCCCCCAGCAGGGAGGCTTTGGTGGAAAGCCATGATTTTGGTGTTGAAAAGGCACTCAGGTAGCATCTGACAGCTCTCAGTGCAAACTGACTTACATTCAGTAAACACATTGAGGAGTTAAATGGCAGCAGACTGTTCTCCTGTGGACATTTAAAATGCAGTTACACGTTTAAAATAACTATTATTTAGACTAGCTCCTCGTGTTTTGATGCAGCGCTGCAAGTGGCTGCTGCAACTTTGCACGTGCTTTGCAGCCAGGACAGTATTTCAAATGACCTGTCATCACAGGTGATAGTTTAATGAGCGGGACACTCACGTGAAATGGTGTGTTCCCGTATTTCAAAGCCGATTATATTTTATATATTATAGTTTGTTTTAACGGGAAATGTACATTTCCTTACCTTACTTACTTGACAAGAGGCTCACTTGCAGTCTTCAAAAACAACTACGGTCAGCCTGCAGGGACATAATTAAGAAATCCTCCTTTTTAGAAGTCTAAAACTCGTCGATTTTGCATTATGTTTGTCATGTTTTATTCTCTATGCAATCTAACCGTGGGCGTAGACATGTAACGATATATAGAGCTTATTACTTCTGCATTATTCACTTTTTGCGTCGCGGGACCTGCTGGTATGAGTGACCTTTGAGGTGCGTTCAAATGTTCCGCGGAACGTAGTTCTTCAGTGTTTCGAATTCTAAAACGCGACTCGTGTTCACATGAACACAGCGACTTTTTGAAAAATATCAGCCAATACATGGAAACATGGAGTCCGAATCAAAAACGAAATATATCCGGATACATCTGTTTTCTGTGATGGCTGATAATTTGTAGAAATTAAGCGGCACAGAGCGAGCGTGTACCTCAAATATATCGATTTACAACTGTCGGCAAATGCAACATTTGCTCCCGCAGTTGCCCAGCAACAAGCCGGGCGATGTGTTGTCAAACAAATCACACTGACCGAAGAAGTTTCTGGCTAATGTTAGCTCGCTCGCGTTAACTAGCTAGCTTGTCGGTTGAACTTCGTCTCTTTAATCCTTCGCCTGTTTAAAGTCCTTCAAAAATGTCTCACGTTGTGCATCCACCTGAAAGCGTCTACAATCTTATACCGAGGGAAGAGGTTCATACTCAAAAAGCACCAAGGTACTCAAGAGCAGTAGCTCTAACGTTAGCCTAAAACATTTGCGTTAACATATATATAACCTAGCTTCATCTAGCTAAGTTAGTTAGCTTATTAAGCTGAGACATAGAAAATAAAGAACGAAATACATCTTGTTTTTGCAAAGAAAAGCAGTGAGAGATAGCTAATAGTCTAACATTTGGTCTTATTTCAGAAATAAATAGAAATTATAATAAAAAGCATTTTTATTGTGGTTGACTGCTTAAAACTTCCTCTCAATTCTGATTTATTTTGACATGTAAATTAAGAAACGTGGAAAGAAGGAATTATACCTCCCGTGTGTTTTATTGTATTCATAATGAATGACTTTGAAATGAACTGATCGTTTTCTCCAATGTGTTGCATCTCAAGGTATATTTCCAAGTATAGGCCAACAGTTGTTCTCGAGAAGAAGTCAACCCAGGATGCCATGAGGACGATGGGACCAGCAAAAGTAGAGGTGCCGTCCCCAGACAAATACCTCAAGAAGCATTCAAAAGAGCCCAAATTACCCGAAAGTGAGTTCCCCTGTGGACTATTTGACCAGTGTATTTAAGCAGCAAGTGTTATTTCCCCTGATATTTATATGTTCTGTCAGAGACGCAGTGTTTGAAAGAGGCTCGTGGCACCTGCACTGTGAAGAAACCGGCCGTTCCTGCGAGGACAGACAACCCACCTCTGGGCATTCACACCAAGAGAGATTTCATAAAGACGGCTACAGCAGTGCCAATGAAGCCCCAGCCCGCGAGCGTGGACACCAGCAAGGGACACAAGCAGCTCCTGGAGAAGTCAGGACTTCTCCCCAAGTACATCAAGAAAAAGGTCTTTGTCTACAACACTACACGCAAGACGAATCAGACATGGTTTGCTTAATATTACTATAACGCAGCCTTGAAAGCAAGATAGAGATGGCAAGTCACAGATGGCAAGAAAAACCTTAGAATAAAAGCCCCTCTTTATTGATGAAGTCATCCACTTTTTTTTTTAATGTCTAAAGTTTCCGGTTCCTATTTTCAGCATTATGGAGAGGTGCCCGAGTACCTGCAGCAGCGCAACGAGGAAGAGCGGAGAGCTCAGGAGGCGTACGACAACTTTGTGAGAGAACAGAGGGAGCAGGGAGCCATGAAACACATGTCTGACGAGGAGCGACGAGCCGTCCTGGAGGTACTCCGACACAACGGCAGTGCTTGTCCCTAAAACAGCAGTGACTCAGACAGACATCTGGAACAACTGATGGCTTCATGTCTTTGAACTTTTAATAAGTTGTAGTAAGTTAGGATTAAATGGCCTTAGTATGTTTGCCATGGAGGATCGTTATTCGTACATAGTTAAAAAAGAGGCACAGAAATATCTGAGTTGGTAAATTACCTCTGAGTGTAAAAAAGGTATTTGTCACAACAATTTTTGCTATATAAAAGCCTTGAATCCTGGCAGTTACGTTATGAAGCGGACTTTATTGTGACAGTGATGGGTTTTCCCGTGTGGGTCCTCCATCCAGGGCCTGAAGAAGAACTGGGATCAGCTGCACCACGAGTACCAGGGCCTCTCGCTCGTCACAGACACCATGTCGAAGAAGTCCCACAAGGAGCGCCTCGAGGTGGCGATGAAGAAGCTGGAGAGCGACATCAACCTCTTTGAGAGGTTCAAGACCATCTACATACCCAATAACTAGGACATAAACAACTGTTACTTAAACCAGATGTGCCGCACGTCTTGAGACCCTCCCTTCAGATATCAAATATTATTCTGTATTCTCATGAACTAAAACTTTAGTTAGTAATAGCTGAAATACATCACAGTGGACTCGTATCATTCTTATTTATACCACCAGTAGAAATCAAACTACTAGTATAAAAACTAATTCAAAGTGATCTTTTAAAGGACAATTTCTGAGTGGAGCCTCTATATTTCATGACATGAAGATATTTAGAGCTCCAGGTAAAGATAACTTTTCACCTTCCTGCTTTACAAAACGAATTTCTTGAAAAACTGCGATCTTTGTAAATAGTTACTAGGCTCCACGAGTGTATCCTTTAAAACCACTTTCATTGTGACTGAATAAAAGTTACTGGAAGGCAGAAGTCCGTGTGGTTCTTGTGACGCGGGCACGAGCCAGCATGGCGTCACATGGAGTTCATTATCCCGCTAATTCTCCACGAACAACACAACGCTGCCTCTTTTTTTTTTTACTGCAAATGAGTCGTGCGTGACCCCGCAGGCGGGCCCGGACGTCTCTGCGTGTCTTCACTCTCTTTGGTCCCTCTTCGTTTCGTGCACGGTTCGCTGAAGAGAAGGCAACACGAACGGTGAGGAAATGTTTGGCAGTGCGTGGATCAGACATGTTGCGTTAAGGTTTAGATGAATAAATTGTGATTCTGAGTTACGGGAGGATGAACGTCCAACCGTGACCTTAATGTAGTGTTTCGGTTTCCTGTGCTGTAAGTATTTAATCCAGTGTGTGTACAATTCAACCGTGTCTGTGTGCTTCCAGGTGTCCCTGCTACCTGGATCCAACTAAGAATCTTTACTACAAATGGAAACAAACGCGGAGACGAAAAGAAGAATTGTGGTACGTTCAATATCCAATCATCCAGGCGAAATTTGGAGTGCTGGATTCAGAAATCCAGGTCGCTTCTCAGAGTCCAACAGCACCAGATTACTTGTTTTTTGTAATTATTTGCTAAGCTCTTCCTTGAAGTCATTATTGGATTAATTTTAACAGTAAGCAGCTTTAAAAAGAAGCTTCAAGGTGTTTATTTTATACCCAGAAGATATATATAATTAAGGTCAAGTCAATAATGGTAGTTGTAATGATAGTTTCCGGTTTCAGCTTAAAGGTTACAGATGCTAAAGGCTAACAATCCTTGTGGATATCCCAAATACATCATATTTAATCTTTGTTTCCCTCACTTAGTACTGTTGTCATTTTCTCCTTGTTGTAATTACTTATTTATTTTTTTCTAGAATACCAAGCTGCTAAGTTCAGTTGTCAGCTGCTTTGGAGTTTAGTTTTTAAGATCTTTTAAAATGCCCCTTGACTCCCCACAGCAGCATTTCAAAGTGATTCTATTTGTCTTAGACCGAGACTTGTTCACACTGGAAACTCGTGCCTGGGTGAGTAGTTCGTCCTTCTGTGTCTAACAATAAACTGTGGGTTCTAGATTAACGATGACTGGCCGGGATACAGCCTGGACCTGTTTACGTACCCTGAACACTACCACGACGACATAGAGAGCGTCTACATCCCACACGGGGTGATCATGAACAGGTAACACACACACACACACACACACACACACACACACACACACACACCACGACCAGAGCCGTCGTGACGCGGTTTGTCCCGCAGGACAGAGCGTCTGGCCCGCTACATCATGGACGACTTCGGGGACAACATAACGGTGCTGTGCGTCTTGAAGGGGGGCTACAAGTTCTGCGCAGACCTGGTGGAGTTCATCAAGGTTCTCGGCCGCAACTCCAACAAGTACCTGGAGACACGGGTGGAGTTCATCCGTCTGAAGAGTTACCTGGTAGGTGAACTGCATGTGGTACTAAAACACTACATGCTCTATTTTATTTCTGCAGAGACATGCGCCTGATCACGTGAACACTTGTTGTAGTGTCGCTGTGGTGACCCGAGCTAATCATGACCTGCGTCGCCACCTGTTCGAGTCCAGCCGGGAACCTTTGTTGCATCTTGTTTCACATCTTTTCCTCCCCTCATTTCCGGTCGATTCTCTAATAAAGACAAAGAAAACATTAATTTAGCTGTTTTATTTATACGACACAAATACATAATGCTGATATGATTACTTGACTATTTGATTATTCAATCGATAGAAAATGAATTGACAGAATCAGTCATTTTGAGAACTATTTATCCTCATTTATTGAGAAGAAAAGCCAAATATTCACTAGTTCCAGTTTATCAAGTGTGAGGATTTCCTGCTTGTCTTAGTTTTATATCATGGAGAATTCAATGTCTTTGGGTTTTGGACGTGTTTAATGAGCAAAACCAACACTTTTATTCTAATTCTAAGGGTTGAATCTGACGTCTGTCTCAGCCACTAGATGTCACTGTTGCTCATGTTTAGTGAGGAGACACGTTCAGGCATACACCTCAGGGACGATTGATTGGGGAGCGAACTGCAGAGAGATAATAGCTGCTGCTGCCAATAGAACCGGCTTATGACACCCGTCTAACACCTGGAAATTATAAACCGAAGAATTGACTTTGGGAATGATAAAGTAACGTTTACAATAATTTCACTTTGCAATTGACATCACAGTCACTTATTGTGTCTTGGCACATCCAAAGTGTTATGATTTACATTTCTCTGCATGCGGCCACATTCCTTCACTCCCTCTACAGCACAGGACTAGGTTTAAGGAGCTATAAAGACTGGATCAGTGAGGTCATATTGTAATGCCACTTTTTATGTCATTCTTAAAAAAAGGCAAAAAACAAGATTTTTACTACTCAATAGTTTAAAATGAACAAAATATACCTGCAAGGAGCTGACGGGGCTAAATGATTCAAATTACAATGATTTCAATTCATTTAAATACAACTTCCTTTATCACTATAAACCTCAAAGGCTGTAAGCCTAAAACTAAATGTAGATGGACGCAGCAGTGGCTTTTACCACACTGGAGTCAGTGTGTGAGCGGTGATGCTGTTAGTCAATCTCACAGGTCATGATGGAGTAACGTGACCCGGCCCCAGGGTTGGCATTTGGTCCATGTCACTGCTTCTCTTATCCAAGTGATGCATCTGTAGCCGACTGAATGTAACCTCGGCCGTCGTTCTTCATCATGCTTCCTGCAGGGACGGACTGAGCCTGTCTCTCTTTGTCTTAATAATACTTATGATACCTTGTGAAATAACTCTCCCTCTGTGCATTTGTCTTGCATTAATGCTGCAGACTGTACAGTAGAGCCAAATTATTGAGAAACACTTCAGTTACAGTATATGTCCATGGGAAAACATTATGCGTCTCTATTTCACAGTCTGACAGAACAAAGGAATAAATGTTGATTTCTTAAAGACAATCCCTGTTGGGGGACGAAGCAAAAGTGCAAGAAATCCTCAATTATGTGGTTTTAAAAAAGCCCAAAATTGAGACAATGAATAATGGCATCATATGACTCATCTTCCTGCTTTCTCCTCCCCAGAATGACCAATCAACAGAGGAGCTGCACATCATAGGAAGCAGAGATCTGTCTTTCCTGCGTGGAAAGGTGTGTGTTAATCAGCTCCCCTCATAGTGGTGGCTATTAAGTGCTCTTCTTAACTACCTTGGCCTCAAGAGGGAGCTGTCAGTCAAATCCTGAGGAGCTGTGAGAATATATTACATGTTTAGCTAACATAAATGACAAATGTGTATATATATTTATACCTCAAATGTGGCCCTGGAACAGAACACACTCCTTCAGCTTTTGAAGCTTTCTCCTCACAGCTGCGCTCTTTGTGCACACTTTGTTAAAGTGGTGCGCCCTTCGCCAGCCCGGCCGTGAATCAGGCATTTCACGAAAGCCAATGTTCCCACAAGGCAGATTTACTGACTGTTCAGCCACGTTGTGCTCTGGACGACTGAGGAGTCTGCAGAGCATGCGGGGGGTCATGAGGAATGATCCCTCCGCACTACATTGTTCTCTGAGATGGGCACAAGACAGAAACTCAGCTTACTCAGACCACTGGGTGCGCGGATGTGCAGAAAAAAAACACATTTTGAATTCATAAGTCATAATGTGCTGTAGCCAAGAAGCACTTTCAGTGTTGATGAAAAGGTCAATGGGAGTGACTCCAGATAGGCTGATCACCACCACCTCGCACAGAAAACATGAATCACTCCACTTTGTCTGTGCTCTTGTTACAACCCTTCACCTCCTTGGAAATATTAAAAGCAAGCCTCATAGTCTCGTATATTATCAAAAAGGAATTATTAGTACATTTCCAAACATTCATGCTATAGTGCAGTCTAATCATTGCTGAAGTGGCTATGTGTTTGCAGCATGCAGCAAGACATATGTTTGAGGTTTTGTGTTCTTTCCACGTCCCCGTCCACTTTCTCGCAGTGTTTTGCAACAGTGTTCAGGTGTGGACTGAGAGAACATTGGCCGGGTGCCTGCATTCTCTCCAATCCCTCTCCCTAAACCATAGATACTCTCCACTGGGATCACAAAGAGCCCATACACCCGGCCGAGGGAACAAGGAGTTGTTTGAAACCCTGCAGCAGGGAAAGTGTGCAACACCCGGACACTTAGAAGTGACACAGATGTTTATTACTGGGGAGAAGAGAATGAGTGTTTTTGTTAAGGCACCAATGATACTGCCAACTGTTGCCATAGATACCCTCTGTAAGAATTGTATCTTTCACAGAAACAACAAAGTCTTTATTTGAACTTTGCTTGAACAGTTCTGAAACTTAAAAGTGATGTTTTACTAATGTTCTCCTTTTTCTTCGTTTTTTTTTTACACGTTACCAAGAGTGTGCTCATTGTTGAGGTGAGTCTCATAAAACTTCCTCCCAAGCACATAAACACAATATCACAACGGTTGTTTACGCCGAGAACGTTTTGAACGTGTGGCATCAGTTTGAACAAGTGAAAGATTAATGATTTTAATTTAGGTAAAAAGAGTTTTCCATCCCACGACCTGCATATGTGGTTGCCATCTTTCTCCTCTTTCAAAGCATTCTCTTCATGTCTCCCCTTTTCCTTTGCTCTTCCCTTCCCTAAGGCCATAGTTGACACAGGAAAGACCATGAAGGCCCTTCTGAAGCATGTGGAGGCCTTTGAACCCAAGATGGTCAAGGTTGCAGGGTGAGCACCGTTTTTCAGTCGTCTGTGTTTTTCCTAGCAGAGGAAATGCCAAGCGTGGGACGAGCACAAGAGGAAGAGATCACTTGTCCGCAGTCAATATCTGGCGTCCGTGGGCTGTTCCAGAATCACAGGAACAAGATTAACATCTTTCCTCACACACGGATCATATTGACAGTGGATCTCCTCTCTCCCTGGATGTGCTGTTAGAATTGTTGTTAGCATGAACGTCATTTCTATCTTTGGATTTATAATTGTTTGTAAATACTAGAGATACGTCATGGTTAGTTACTGTAGTACTGCACTGTAACATTTTGGAAATAAACTTTATATTTCATGTGTTTCAGTTTGTTGGTGAAGAGGGTCCCCAACGTGGCTGAAAGTCTGACAGACTGTGAGTACCACCTGCTTTTAATGTCATCCACTCAGTTCATATTATTAGAAATTTGTTTGCTTGATTAGCAGGTGACCGGTGACCTCCTCATCAATTTGTCTGAAAGAGAATATATGTGGTTTTACTGAGCTTCAATAAAGCACTGAGAAACACGTAGGAAGAAAGCTGTTTCTGTATAAGCTTGAATTTGTGGTCTTAATGTAGTAAATATGTAAGTTTTTATGTCATTCTACCCCAGATTAATGTCAACATTTTTCGGACATCATGTTTCTCTTTAACATTCACGTCCGTGTTTTCTCCCATAGATGTTGGATTTGAAATCCCCAACCTCTTCGTTGTTGGTTACGCCTTGGACTACAATGAATACTTCCGTGACCTGAATGTAAGTCCTGACTCTACTGACACTGCTGCACACGCCACTGGACCTTTTGAAGAGCTAAGAGAAAGAGGTGAAAGAGGTGGA
This sequence comes from Nannoperca australis, assembly GCA_036023655.1. Lineage (NCBI taxonomy): Eukaryota > Metazoa > Chordata > Actinopteri > Centrarchiformes > Percichthyidae > Nannoperca > Nannoperca australis. Next base: position 20,728 of record JAVQJD010057568.1, read on the forward strand.
GGAGTAACCTCCCTGTCCGAGGACACTTTATATGTAGGCTAAGCATCTGAAATCACTTGATGTTGCCGTGCTGCCATTAGCATCCAGCTCAAAGCACCGCTGTGCTACGTACAGCCTCGCAGAGCCGCTGGCATGGCTGCAGACTGGACTGCGATGTGATGCAATGATCGTTAGCTGTTGCTTGTTTCTGTTCCTGCTCCCAGACGTCTGTCTCTGCTTGTTTTGTGAAAGGCTGCTAACTACGATCTGGGTCAGGGTTCAGTTGTGTGACACGTCTCTCGGCAACGTCATGATAGGAATCTTAGGCATCATGATCACCTGGTCTGACCAAGTGACCATGTGTGTGCTACAGACTGACTCTCACTATGTCATTTATAAATGTTTCCACCCGTTTTGCGTCTGAAAAGCATGTCTTGCATTTCGGTCATCCTTTGGTACTTTCTCTTCTGACTCCTTCACCGGTGCTTTAAACCCAGCTTCCTCCCCCTACAAGCTCTGAGTCAGCAGTGCAACCTAGCCTCTGTTTTCTTTGTCGCACCCCTGACATCTTATTTCAAGCCAGACTTCTCAGTCTGAAGTTAGTAAGTGCAAACTTATGTGAACCTTGTCATTTTTATATCTCTAAAGACGTGGCCTCAAACGTTGGGTCTTTGTGTGTGTGGGAGTTGGTCTCGACCGGCTCCATGTGATTGAGTGCCCTGAGATAACTTTGTTATGATATGGCGCTATATAAATAAAATTGAATTGAATTGAATTGAA
>JAVQJD010057576.1:0-15129 GCA_036023655.1 Nannoperca australis
CCTTAGTTATGCTGCTATAGGCCTAGGCTGCCGGGAGACTCGTAGGATGCACTGAGTTCCTCTCTCTCCTCTCCATTTGTAGACACTCATATCCCATTAATGCTTGTCACTAATTCACCTTGTTCCCCTAGATGTGTGCTTCTCTCGTCCCCCTCTCTCTCTCTCCTAAAGCTTTCTGCAGGTATTTCTGCCGATTCTGCAGATGACAGGACCAACAGTAGAGCTAAAATGATTACTTGATCATTCCATTGGTTCACGAACAGAAAATGTACCTGATAATACATTTTTCGTCCATTATCAAGCAAAATGCCAATCAGTCTCTTTTTTATATTATTGTAAACTTAATATCTTTGAGTTTTAAACTGTTGGTCGGACAAAACAAAATATCTGGGAAATTCTGAGGGCCAATATCACAATTTCCACACTTTTTAGACACTAAATAATATAATTATAATATAATCTGACAGATGAATCAATAATGAAAAGAATTATTAGTTGTAATCTCCTCAGAAATACCTACATATCCTGTTTGCAGTTTACAGTATAATAGAATTTGGTACGTGTCTTTGCAGATTCTTGGAAACCTCGACACTTTCTTACAACCCAAACTTTCTTGCGGGGCCGCTGGTGTTTGTACAAACTTTAACAGACTTGACCAGCTCAGACAAGCAGACCATCCTCCTGCTGACAGTGTAGTTTTACTGCAGGTGACACAAAGAGACGGGATTCAAAGGTGACAAAAAGATCCTAAGCTTTTACTGTGAGTGAGTGAAGAGGCCATAGCAAGACAAACAGCACTTAACATTTCAAACACACCATTTGAACGATCGCATGAATCTGTGTCGTCTCAGCATCCAATCGGGTTGGTGAGCTGAGGAATGACGTTTTTGTAGCCAGACTTTTTACAGAATCACAAAACTTTCCGGGAACACTATTGTCTCTTTTAACAAGTCCCGGCATTCTTACACCTCCCTACCGCCCTCTCTTTTCTCTGTAGTGTAGAAAACAAGTATTTTAGTTGAGTCTGTTCACCTAACTAACGGCAGGTTTCCAGGAGGAGAGGGGAGGAGGAACTGGAGCTCTGAAGTAGCATACAGCTGTTACACTGTTACAGGAGAGAGTGTCTCATCCACAGGAGACAGTCGACATACAAAAACAGTTAACAGTAACGTAACCTGAGCTGTTCAGAAGGCCGGATGTTAAAGTTACCCAAGACCTTAATCTAGGAGAGAAATCTGTCTCTTCGAGGGTGCATCTCATGTGCAGCTGCTACAGCAACGAGGAGGGTTGTGGAGTGAGGTGGGACTTAATTGGGCGCCTGTGGAGAGACATTACAGTGGAGAGCTACTTCACCCCCTTTTCCATGCACACTCCAACACACACCTGCGAAGAGGGGCTCTCTAGAAGCAAAGCATCTGTTCCAGCGTCCCCCGTTACAATGCAGCACTAATTAAAGGATCGAGGGAAGCTAGCACAGAGCCCCGCACAGCGGTGTGTGGCTCTATTTAATTACAATAGATCAACGCCACCTTAATTGAGCTTCATCGTACAGTGAATTTTCTTCACACATGGTACAGATGGTCTCACATGCAATAAATCAAAACAAATGCACAGCTCAGGGTGAAATCCCGTAATGGGAATGAAGCACTCAGCTAGACATATGTGCGCCCAACATATATCATGTCAACCCAAGGATTTTAAAAAGCCCTGTAAGGTTTTAGTCTCAGGTACATTTCGTAATCTGTTAAGACGGCGACATAAAACACTTCTGAAGTCAGTGCAACTCTGTCTTTCAGGCCGTGGCACCTGAAACACGATCTGCGCACCTCAGAGTGCCTGGCCTGCCTTCTCTGACAGAGAAATAACAATAACGGCAGAGCTTTCATCCACTCCGACACCCGGTAATGTCAGTATGAATGTCACCCACAACTACCCTGCAAAGGCCACCGCGCTTAATGAGAAATGCACAGGGCAGAGGCGGTACACGACATGTAGGTCTGCGTGCGCCGCAAAGACATGTTGGAAGGCCCGTGGGAACGGAGAAGGAAGGAAGAAAAAGAGGGAAGTGAAAGAGGTGGGGGACAAAGTGAGACTAGCATTTGCCTAACTGGACTCACTAACGGGCCGGCAGTATATGATGAAAACACGTACCAGAGCCGTGGCTCTGCGGTGGGATTTCCCTCTGTTATAAACACGTGATGGCATTGGCAGGGAGACTGCTGTGCTTGTCTAAACAACGACACAGAAAACACGGCTCGGTCCAAGGAGCTCCCACACATAATGCTCTGTCCACTGTGTGCCAGACGCAGACACAGCTGCAGGACAGCTGCTGGTGCACAACTGCCGTGGGCTTCACTTAAAGAGAGGCCGAAATACAGAGACACGCTTAGGACATGGTAAATATTCAAAGAGTGAACTTTGACTTTTAATGAGACACTTAGGCCTACCATTCACACCGAGCTTTTCTGGCATTTCTTTAGTTATAAAGGAGGTTAAATATGAATGTTAAACGGGTACACATTAAACCAAATGACCAAATGGTTTGGACAAATGAGTGCTGCATGTTTGACATATTAGTCCTGAGCTGTTGGTCTGACAAAAGGGAACAGTCACAGCTACCAGTGAGCTCCTACTTTTCCACTGTTTACATGTTGTATACATAGAGCATATGGCAAACAGGTACTTTAAAGCCCTGACAGAAGACTTTCTACTGTGCAGCGGGGGAATTGCTTTAGTTTGAGCCTGTGTTGAATGGACGAGATTCTCCTTCATCTGGTTGAAAAGCTGTAACAATATGGCTTCAAGTCTTTTTTACTTGTGCATTATATACTTCACCTGTCAGAAAAACTTACACCTTCCTTACATGGAAACACTGATTTTGTTTTACTTCCTGTTATTACCAATCAATCATTCACACCTCTCCATGATTCAAACACATTAGAAGTAAAACATTTAAAATAAAATCAAAGTTTAAAAGAATGACTATCAGCAGGCATGGAAAATGGTTACACGGGGATTTTGATTTTAAAAAGTGCCAACCACCCCCTGTGGATTTGGACAAATTCAATCTAATTTCCAAGGTCCTCCTGATGATTTAATCAGAGAGAGACAAGGGGAAATTGAACAGAAGACCCCGTGTTGTGATGATGTATGGCATGTGACCATGCTAATTGCCGCATAAGCAACTCTGCTTGGTTAATTGGAAAATGTATCAAATGACTGCTGGCGCACACGGATCAAAACATAATGTGGAAACAAACTTTGTGAGAAAAGTTGTTACTGGAATCTAAAAGACAAAAACAGACAAATGTGGAGTTTTAAATGCACTTGATGCTTAATTATTATTGCACTGACCAATAACAAACAATGATACACTTACATGAACGCGTGGTAGATGAACGCGCATCCTCTTGGTCTTTCCAGCACGTTGTACAGGCAGTTTTGCAACTTTCGGAAGCGCTTGCTTGAAGCGGACGCGTTGGCCCTCGGTCCGGGCGGCCCGGGCAGCGGGGTGCCCAGCAGACCCGTGCGGTGAGACGGGTGTCCGCGCTCCGGGCTGGACGGCTCGCTTCTCTCCGTGTGGACAGCGGTGAGAGCCACAAACTCTACCCGCCTGTCGTCGTTCGCTGCCGGGGGCACCAGCATTCTGATGCCGCCGTTGTTTGACGGACTTCCTAACATTTTTTTTTTAGGCGGACACGATTAAACTACATACACTTCTCACAGGATGATCCGCAGGAGCGCGGGGCAAAGTTTTGACCAAGTCATAGTCCGGTTTGTCTTGCATATAAAGTGGACTAGAAACTAGTCTCCCGATCAAAACACATGAATATCATCACATATCATCCCTGCTTCTTCTTTTTGTTTCAGTCTCGGCTTTAATAGATGTAAAAGTTATCTAGAAATCAAACCACGGTTGCAAAAGAAACGATGCACAATAACAGGACAAGTGCGTCGCGCCGGAACGCGACCTTCGGTGATCATTGTTAAGATTCGGATGTGAGGATCAGCGGGGTTCACACATGCACCAAGGAAGCAGCGAAGTTGAGCAGAAACTATTTCCACAAATACACTTCAAACGTGCAGTTAGAAATCACTAAGCGCGGCTACGAAGCAGGCGAGCGCAGTGGATCTGTGTTCTCCAACCAGAGTGATCGGCATTATTTCACGAAGTTCACCTCAGCTTGTTTCTATAGTTTTTAATTGGCAGCGCGAGACTCGCTGACATCAGCCTGCTCTGCCTTCCTCGCGCGTCTCTCTGCTCCGGCGCTCCTGCGCTCCGGCGGGCGGGGTGCAGCGCCTCGAGGTGGAGAAAACCATCAGCGTGACGCCAACTCTCAAACTCTGCAGCAAGCCCAAATAAATGCCTGCCGGTGTTTGCATCCGGTTTGTAAACGCTTACAAGGATGATTAAAAAAAATCTCTCTCTCTCTCTCTCTCTCTCTCTGGTGAGTTGACCTGCGGAGAGAGAACAAGAGGACGCAGCGCGCGGGATTGGTAGCCTATAACAGCACGCGGTGACTAAGAAAGCGAGACCTGACAGTGCTGTTGTCGCTTATGACGCTTTGCCGGAGTGATGAGCGGTGCGTGCGGCAGAGGTGATAACTTTGATAAGAGCCACAAACTCTACCCGCTGCAACACAGTCACCCAGCGAGTCGTGTATACGTAACGAGGTGCCCCATTCTTCTAAGCCTCCCCGCAACATACAGTTTAACGGCCGGGGATTAAAAAGTAACAGAAGTTTCCTTTGTCTGTCATCTGAGTTGAAAAGGTCGCTTGTGCTTATTGTAGGAGCGGGTTTGAATCCATGGAGACAGCAGGTGCTGGGGGACAAGGCGACACTCACCACAGCCTCCTCCTCGGTGGACAGAGCTGTCTAAATCTATGACTGTGACACACAGAGAGGCTTGTGGTTCCGACACGGAGCGCAGTTCCATGCAGAGAGGATCACCTGTCAGAGGACCTCTGAGGAATGCATTTGTGGAGGTGGGTCCCTAAACTCCTGCTGGCCTCGTCGTGTCACCTGCCTGCCAAGATAATTCACAATGATCTAATATCTCCATTCAGCTTAAAGCAGAAGCACTGGGGTCAAATGTAAACCTGGAGGGACTGTTGGTTAATTTCCTGAGGAGGAAAAACACCGGGACTTTGGTCTTTGCATGAAGCATTTCCAAACAAAGAGGAAAGAATCTGCGCTCTTTCTCCAGGAGCTCACCGCTCACACCTCTGGTCCCCACTTGAATTAATCATTCTTCATTGACAACACTACTGTGAAACTTAAGTGCACCATATGAAAGTTAAATAACTGACCATCTACCACAGACATGCGCTGGGCATTGTGAAAGAGTTTCGTAACAGCAGCAGAGGCAGGTTACTCATGCTAACTATGTTCCTGTCCGTTGTGGCTGCTGCAGTTTATGGAACATGCAGGTCTGTGGAATGACCTGTGGGAATGTCAGCCGGAGCCTCTCATAAGTCCTCCATAGACATTATTCCCAGGGCCCTATCCCATTACATAACTCGACATCACTAATCCTTAACTCTTTATAGACAGCTGGACTTACTGTTGGCTAAAAAAATGGAATCAGCTGTTGACAGCTGTACCTCTTAATACAGACTGGGGACTGGTTAATGTGACAAACCTGTCTGAAAAGTAAGGGGACATTTTCCATCCAGTGCATCTGGTATCATCATATTTTGTTTTTAGAAACGGTGCTATTTAAATAGACTCCAGATGCAGCAGTTTATTTTCATTATGGATTCATTTGTAGACTTGATTTAGTCTGTAAGATGAGAAAAACGATATTGACCTCACACAGACAAGTGAAGGCAGTCAGGTGTTGAGTAGATGTCTTCAAATGTCTCGTTTTGTCAGACCAACAGAACTGTTCGCCATGTTCGCTCAAAAACAAGTAGATTACAGGATTTTTATGACAATGGCAACAAATCAGACTGGACAGAGCACGCTGAAGTCCAAAGTCCCAGTTGCACAAATCACTTTATTTAAAGGCACGCTCCATGATATAAAAGTTGTCGAACAACAAAATCACGATTCAGTCTGATTATCAAAATATGTTGCAGGGACATCAAAATACAAATTACATTATTCAAACCAGCTATCATGCCCAAAAACTACAACTAAATCCACCTGAATACATTTCTGACGCTGCTAAAGGGTTGTTTATTTTAGTGTTTGGCGTAAAACAGGCTTATATTTTGGATTGTGATGAGTTGAGAAGCACATAAACTGCTGATATTTGATTTATTAATGAAGGATCGATTTCTAAATGAATTTATGTTTCATTTGCGTGCTTATGGGACCTTTAAGCAAAGGTGTAAGTAACGGAGTATATTTCTGCCTTCTTAGAATAGTATCATAGTCATCTAACAGCAGACCCTTGTGGAGTCTAGCCACGCCACGATGAAAGGATCTAAACATCAACACAACGGCATGAATGCAGAACGGATGGTTGAAAGCACAAATGATACACAACCAGACCACAAGGAAGGGCTCACACACTCATATACACAGATTTGGTGGCGCTCAGGGTGAAATTACAGTCGGGGGTGACCCAAAGCGGACAACAGAGGCCCGGTGTTAAGAGGCGGCTGCTGCGTTCCCCTTCACGCCCACCTCTCCCCTCTTTGTTGTTTTTCCACTGCAATCCCCACTCCAAGCATTCACTCACGCCCCACAGAGCCCACTGAGCTCCGGGAGTCGACAGCCACTCAGGGAATCTATGGGAACTTAAAATTACTCACATCAGCAATTGTGCTCTACACAGAGTTCAGCACAAACTCGCTCTGTGTACGACCCCCACCAACCCTTTATTTCCTCTGTGCACTTGGACGTTTCCTCAAGCCCCTTAACGGCTTTCCCACACTGCACTCTTGCTTGCCTTTATTTAATCGCATATCTCTTCTACTTTTAATCCGTTTCCTCCTCTTTAGCCCAGATCTTTTTCGAAATAGTAAACACGAGAGGATGGGGGGGGGATATAGTGTCTGTTGTGTTGGTTATGGTCTTAGGAGAGATGAAATGACAGCGTCAAACCCCTGCTGAGCAGCACACTCACACGTACACGCTGTAAAACAATGTGTTAATCAATCTGACAACATGAATATGTGTGTGTCAACAACTACGTCCTGTGACGGAGTCAGGAAATGACAGTTTTTTTGGGCAGAGACCTCACTCAGTGGCCCATTCATGACCAGTCAAAAGATCCTTTGTAACTTACTACCACTCATGTTGATTTTACAGCAACGGAGCACGCTACTAGAAGTATGCTGCATGTTACTGACAAACATTTAGAGAGGTGGTGGGCAAATGTAGACACTACCTCACTTTCATCAGGCAAAAACACTCCTAACCCACACAGCGCTGGGCTATAAAAAGATTAAGCAAACACACACAAGTAGCAATACTGAAAAGTGTTATAACCTGCCTGATTTAAAAACATTCAAAGGTCAGATGACCTTAAAGCTCATGGTCTACAGGGTTAATAAATCAGTCGCCAGTCTATGGAGTGAGGCTACATTAGCAACCAGGGTAAAAAAAAACATGGGCCACATAAAAAAGGTTTATCAGTAAAACTCCTAAAAGTCATCCTTTGCTATCTGAAGCCGAAATACGAGCCAAAATATTTCACATTTAAAAAAGCTCAGAGTTGAACGAACTCAACTGCTACCGTTAAATTTTCCTGAAGGAATTATCTGAGATGTTTGTTGCTTCATGAACACAGTGTTTCTCAGTTGTCCTGAATTAACCTGAATGATTTGGGCAGTGGTGTATGAAGAACATCTCTGAACTGCTGGACCCACCTTCAAGGCTCCACGTCAGCAGCTGTAGTGCTGCAAATTATACTTTCTTATATATATATAAATCAAAACTAATGAAATGAGAACAGAGCGTATGTTATTTATTACACAAAGAATAAAGTTAGTTTTTAAATGAATTCAAACGTTAGAATTCTATCATCAAAAAATAAAAACAGCATTTCATTCTTCAGAACAATTTAAGACGTTGCATTTTTTTTATTGATGTAATACATAAAATGGATACGCAGGTTGTGCATCTATTTCACCTCCAGAGGTGCCGCTCTGTTGCTGACCCTGCACTCTGAGCTCCTTGTGAAGGGAGATAAGCGATAAGAGAATTTCACTACATGGATCATTGAACTGTCACATTATTCTTACACAACCCCCGAAAACGCCAGGACCTGGGAAAAGCTTGCATTACGGTTTGATGGTGATTAAAAGAAACTCTGCCGACACCTCAGCAACAGAGAAAAGAGGATCAAACACAAACCCCGTGTTAGTGAACGTCCACTCCTGTTATGGGTTTGTCCCTAACTTGGTGAGACCCAACTGGTGTTGTGGCCCAATCACAAGGTCCAGACCGCAGCCAAGGCAATTCATCGGGCCAAGGTTGCCTTGATCTGACCAGACGAGCCGGCCAAGAAAAATACCACCAGACAATCCTTTTCATGCTTGACTTAAGCTTAAACATTCTCACAATCCTCTCTGCTCTTAATAGAAAGACCCGAGCATGAGTCTGCACTCATTAATGCAGTTATTGTTCGGTGATTAAGTCGATTAAGTGAGGGCCGTCTGGTTTGACTAATGTTTACTTGTGTCTCTGACTACCGTGGCTCAACCAGACACTTGTGTAGTTAGCGGTCAGTGTGAGGGTATGTGTGGGGAAACATTTTTACACAGCTACATAGCACTTCAAAGTGGAAGATACTTGAAACTTTTGAGCTTTGCCTTTCAACACTGTGACAATGTTGAATATGAGAGTTTCTGCTTGGGGTAAAGTGGGACATTATGCACCCTGCATCTACCTAATTTTCTTTCACCATAATTACTTCTCTTCCTTTCAAGATTTAGGTCGAATTAGGAATGCAGTCTGATCTCGCAGGAGCTGAGCAGTCTCCAGCCAAATAACTCGTGACTCTATTGTTAACCGCTTGCCCTTTGTAGCACACAAAGCTTTTCTAGCACTGAAGGAGGGCAGCAGAAATATCATATTGTCTGGTTTGGGTGCAAAGTGGGTAGATATTGGGTAAATTGTCTATGCTCCTTAAACAATATTCCTGGTGAAAATTTGTAAATCTTTGTTTGGCAATAAATCAGGTGCCCTAATACAGAGTATCAGTGACGTTTACAGTTTATTAGATCAGTGCTGCCCTCCTATGGCCATTTGAGAAAACACAAGCCTCACAACACTAGGATTGTTAAAACCACCAATATTTTCTTGTGTCCACAATTTAAAAGGAGTCTTGAACATTCAAAATAAATTTTGTCTTATATCACTTCAACGTCATACCTATTAGAGAAAAGTTACTATAAAAGCAACAAAGGCAAACAAAGATATTTTGGGCTTTGGTGATGGGATGCATCTACCTGTGACTGGGTTGGTTCAAGTCTTATCTCTTGTTGCATTTCTCTCCCGTCTCCCTGTCTACAGTCCACACACTCAATAATTCACCTAAAACAGTGAAAACAAACATCAGCAGGTGAAGACACACACACACAAAAAATACTTTAAAAACTTGAGTCTTAGACAAGTTATGGTTTTTATTTTTTCTCACAAACAAAGTTTGTTTACAAAAAGTAACATCAAAAATAAAATTGTACCTATCTATTGCATGTCATGCTGGCAGTTTGAACTACATGCAAAAACAATAATAATAACAATGATAATCATTACTGTACAAAAGAAATGATGGGGAAAGATATGGAGGCCAAACATCATCTCAAAACCCCCCAAAAAACACAAGGAAAACAGAGTTCTATAAAAAGGGTGTTTTTTTTTTTTGTTTTTTTAAACTCTAGACGGAGTCATGAGCTTGTACATGAGACTTAAACCAGGGCACAAGACTCCAAAACCACCCGGGCAGAGGGGTTGTGTGAAACTGCATAGAGGCAGAGAAGAGATTTCCTGCTCTAAAGACAGAGGGGTGAAGAAAGAGCGAATAACGAAACAAAATGGAAGAGTAAAGATGGCTGTGGTGTGGGTGCTCGAGACAAAACCACACACACATACACACACACACACACACACAGTTTACCTATACAGTTTGAAGCCCTTGCATCATAAAGTCAGGCTTCATCGTCAATGTGGAAAACGACAAGAAAGAGAAACTACATGAAAACATCACTGAACCTTATAACCTCTTCTCGAGATCCCTTAGATTGACTTGCTGTAAAAAGTGATATCTGAGGTATATGGCTTTACTTCATCCATCAACTACATGAGAAACAATATAGAGGGTGTGATTCACGTTTTCCCAGTAGGAAAGCAGGAGGCGAAGAATCCCATGGCTACCTTCAATCACAGATATGCCAGGGGCAGGTCGTGTAGACAGAGACGGACACTTTCCATATTCATTTCCAAGTGGAGAGCAGAAAGGAGGGCGCCAGAAATCGAAGCACACACTTCATGTTTTCAAAATTTTCAAAATTTGGACGAGATGACAGAAAGAATAGAGTTGGTCTGGGGAGAGGGACTGTGGCAGTGGATGCAGATTTTCTCTACAGAATGTTAATGACAGAAGTACAAAAAGTGTCTAAGTATGGATGTATCTTAGCATGTGATTCGGTGTCCCTTTGGTATTTTTTATCCAGTGTTCTAAATCTATAAAAAAAAGAAAGAAAGAAAAAAAAGTGTTACAAGATTTCAGGTCCCTCGTCTGAATGAGCACTGCTTAAAATCAAGGTTATCAAGCGTCCTTTGTCGAAGTTGGTGGCGTCTGTCTGCATCACATGGGCTGGTATGCATGTTGCGTGTGTGTGGAAAAAAAGGTTCCTGGTTGGGCTCAGTCGGTGCTGACCTGCGTGACCTGGGCCTCGGCTGTCTGGTTGGTGGACTGGATGAACATGGGTTGGGTCAGCTCCTGTCCTGCTGGCATCGTCACCTGCTGAATCTGATACAACTGCTAACAGAGAGAGACAGACAGACAGAGGATGAAGGTCTGTGGGCATGACATCTAACTGCATGGTTTTTACACAGCCCCTGGGTTGTTACAACGTTACAAGGTTGTTTCTACAATGAAATCTTTTATCTGACTGTTTTTGAAATTTTATTCATGATTTTATTATTGCATTTCTGTTTAATTCTTATTCGTGACATATTTCGTCTTTTGTCTATTGGATGCTATTTGAATGTACCTCGCTGTTATTGCTGCATTTCTTGACTGGTACACTAATACACCAACTCAATGGCACCATTTGAATTGAACTGCCATTTTCTCCCCAAGACTTCTGCCTCAGAGCTAGTTATTAATTATTGGTTTTATTACTAAAACACATTAAGTGCAAATGCAATATGATAACAGCTAGATACATTTATATTGTCTTACATTTACAATCGACCCTTTGAGGGCACCCATAATGCTGATGTGACCCAGGATGAAAATGAGTCCGACACCTCTGCTCTAATACATATTAATACGGCTGTCCTGGTTAGATTACATTTGATTAAATTAGGGGCACATGTCCGCCAGGTACAGTAGTTAAAATGAGAAATGCTAACGAGCCAGAAATGAGTCAGTGAGTCAGGCGCCACACAGCAACAAATAAAAAACATACTAAATTTAATATTTAGCTCAAAATGTCACAGCTTTTGACACTTTGGATATATTTACGGCATTTGTTACCTGTCCGTCAGTAAACTGGTTGAACTGCTGCTGTCCTTGCTGCACCTCTGTCTGTGTGATCTGAAAACAAAACAAGTTAAATAAAAGAAATAACAGAACAATGGAAATGCATGGGCACCAGCAATTTTTGATATGAATACTATTGTGGTTGCCATCGTGATTACCTGCTGGGCGTTGGCGAGAGTCTGAATCTGTCCTTGGACCACTTGCGCTCCGGAGACAGGCTGGGCTAGACGGATGTATTGTAGCTGACCTGTGTTTAGCTGCACCTACACTCAACCAACACAAGGGGGAGACAAAGCTTGGTTTAGAGCAAAGGGCATTGGAACGCAGAGGTCACAGCCATTTTCCTACTCTGGCAATGAGAATCATTCACTTTCTTCTGGTGAATTGTTAACTTGGTAAAACTTGCTTCTTGTTTGATAATTCCCATGTAGACACATGCAGTAAACACACATTACTCCAGCTGTTTCGTCTCTGTTAACCTGAGCCTCATTCATCTCCCTGTCCCTCTCTCCTCTCCCCGTCATTGCTACGTCACCAATTCCTCCCCTAATTCCCAACGCTTCGTTCTTCAGTTTAATGCCATTTCTTACCGGGATTTGCTGGATCTCCCCTGTGTTGGTGATGATCTGCTGCATGACCTGCATGGTCTGGCCTTGGGCTTGAGCGGCCTGAGCTTGACCCTGGGCTGCTTGGACAATCTGTACCTGCTGACCCTCGCTCACCTGCATTGCCACAGGCGCACTCTAATGGAGGGGGAAAAGGAGAAAAAGAAAGAGAAAAGCAGAAAAAGAGACAGAGGTAGCACATTAGTTGTTGAACAACAACTGGTACAGGCAAGCAGGTTGATTGACAGAAAGCAAAGAACCAGAACATCTCTAACTTCCCTGGAAAAAGAATTAACCAGCACCATGAAGCTTATGTAACCTTAAATTTCAAAAGTCTGTTAAAAGATCATCAGGCAGGTACACAAGATGTGGGGACGTAAGGTGACAGTGCAGGTTTCGAGTCCCCTCATTCTCATCTGTCTGTCACACTATCTAGGAAAGGCCACCTGATCTCATGTCACCTGAACAGGACCGGGCTTGTAGGCAGCAGTCACCTACAGGGCTGTGGCAACCTCTGTGTGTGTGTGTGTGTGTGTGTCTGTGTGTGTGTGTGTGTGTGTGTGTGTGTGTGTGTGGTTAGTGAACATATGAAATGGACTGTGCATGTGTGTTTACCGTGATGGGTGTGCCCTGTGATTGCACCTGCACTTGCTGTAACTGCTGCATGGTGGCACCTTGCAGCATCTGATGGCCCGACAGATTAGAATGAGAAAATAAGAGAAAGACACACGGTGAGAAAGCAGCGATTTGCATCAACTTAAAAACATGGATGTAAGCTTGTGAGGAGTGTATACATAGAAAGCTTTAATGTTAGAGCAGCAAACTGACATAAGCAGAAAATGACATGTAATGACATGTTCATGAATGATAAAGAAGCTGAGGCGAATCATGGTGAAGCTTGGACAGGTTTTGAATATGTGTACACATCACAGTGACATTTACGGCAGCTCAAGTAATGTCAGCTGTGGTTTCATAAGTACTTATGAGAGAGTCGATTATCTGAGACAAAAATGACAGAATTGGTACAACAGTGACAACTAGTGACACCGAAAGCTCTGCACACGGACACACAGGCACATAAAGAAAAAGGGTATGAATTGAGATCTCTGCCCGTCATCTTTTCCCACGCTACATTTCACCACTTTTTCTTTGTCTTTATTTCCTTCTGCTTTCTAAAGCACTTCCTGCTAACACTCCACTCCACAGACCCAAATCTGTTGTACGAAACATGGCATGATGGGTAGCGGCAAGCTAACCAGTTGTTTTACACAAGCAAACACTCATGATGTGAATTAAATACAGACAAGAGTGAATGGTGCAATTAAGCTGGTAGACAACAAAACAGATACCCTTCACAGTCAATGCAAAACAGGTAATAACCAGGTTTCAATGAAAGGGGGATTGAGATGAAGCTTCAAAGATTCCAAGCTTTTATTTAATCTTCAACACTTGAACTTTGGGGAATACAATTTTAAACTTTCACTTATTCCCCCAAGGCCCACCTATTAAAGTGCTACGTTGTAAATAGCCTACAATAGAGTGTACGTAAGGTGAGTGTCAAACTGTGACCTCCCTACGCTCAGCGGGGACTGCAGCAGTAGCAGTGCTAGTGAATCAGGCCAGGTCTAAATGAGTATGACAGCTCAGCTAAAGGCAGTCTGCTGAAGCAGCATGAAGCAGTCCAGCAGCGCAGCTACATGACATGCAGAGGCCAAGCCGGAGAGAGAAGAGCGCTTAGGGGCAAAAAGCAGTACGAATGAGATAATTAGAAAGCGAGACAATTGAAAGGTGTCCCTAAATATGCACGTTTGTTATCTTACTGATGGGTGAAACGGGTGATCCACAGGGGTTGAACGCACCCTCCCCAGTGGGTATGTGCATGTCTTTGTGAAAAAACGGTGTGTGTTTTTGTATGCGGGTGCTAGGGGCTTGGTTGGATTAAGATACAGCTATTGATTCACAGCTCATTTCTCTTTAACTGAAACACACAGCACTAGTGAGGATGAGCAACATCACAATAAATAATACATGAGCAGTTTGACTATAACCGTTGATCATTTTTTGAGTAACAGGTTTCTTTCTTTTTTGAAGTGTGCTTCAGGGCAAAATACACATTACTTAATATATGTTGTAGGCTACGATGCTGCAAAAATAGACAGGGAATGAATGGCCCACATTTCAGGGTTGTTTTTGTGTCTATAAACGTCTTATTCCAATGACAATTGATATAAGCAAATAACTGAGAAGGAAATTATGTGTTTGGTCAGTTTTCAGATCAAATGTTTCCCCTGCAGGGTTTCAGAGGGGGTTGCAAACCCTGCATGTGTGCAGTTATTTGCACTGGGTGTGTCCTGAGGTTCAGTCATTCCTGCTGGTGGGAGAGTGGTCAGCCACTGAATGTGAGCTAATCTCAATAAAACCAAGTGTGATGACCCAAGTAACAAGCTTTTTGCAGCATGATTCCCAGGACTTTCAATCTTTGTGCGTCATTTGCACTCTGTAAAGATCTTTGCGGCAAGCCCTGTGAAAAGCTCTTCAAATAAGGTGTTAGTAGTACCTGTCCTTGCTGTGGCTGTGTGATGATGATCTGTCCAGGCTGGATGGTGGTAGCTGTTTGTGCACCGGCCTGCTGGGCCTGTTGTGTGCCCTGCACCTGTACAGCTCCAGGCTGCTGGGCCAGAGTGAAGTAGTACTGCACCGGCTCTGCTGGAGCTACTGACTGACGCATCTCCTCCTGAAAATGACACACACACACACACACACACACACACACACACACACACACACACACACACACACACACACACACACACACACACACACACACACACACACACACACACACACACACACACCC
>JAVQJD010057581.1:0-17133 GCA_036023655.1 Nannoperca australis
ATGTCTTGACTCTATTTTCTAATCATTTCACAACGTATGGTGGTGAATAAGTGTGACTTTTCATGGAAAACACAAAATTGTTTGGGTGACCCCAAACTTTTGAACGGTAGTGTATATACGAGGCTCTTAAATGCCAGACGACAGCCACATATACCTCATCGAATTCATTAAGACACTGTCTCAGCTCTGCCTCTGTTCCCTCATTAAATACATGGTAAATAAAAGGGAAATGATATAAAAGCTCTGGTGTCACTACAGATCGGGGCCTATGATCAACAAGTCTGGGAGAAATCTCTGGAGCAGGCGGATCTAAATGTAAGGCACCTACACATTTCTGTGAAGAAATAAACGTGTGTGTGTATTTAGCTTGTGCATTACCACTAAACCGAAAATCTCACTCGTCTAGGGTTTGGACAGCAAACCAAGGAAGACGGGTCACATCAAATCAGACCTCATCGATGTCGATTTAGTAAGAGGTGAGGGTCAATGCGGGGTGGTTCTCCGCCTGTTGCTGGTTTGTTTGACACTTTTACCACCACGCAGCTACACACTAACAAATACATGTCCTGCCTCCCCTGAGAGAATTTCTCATTCTTCCCCTCAGGATCAACTTTCAGCAAAGCCAAACCACAGAGTCCCTGGACAGCTCTGACCCGGAAGGGTCTGGTCAGAGTGCTTCTGTTCCCGTTCTTCTTCCAGTGGTGGATCCAGGTGACGTCCAAGTCCATCTCCTCGTGCATCCTCCTGCTGTACTTCATGCAACGTAAGCTCACCGTTTTCTATTTTCTAATGATATGTTAGAACTTCTTCATACTGGGGCTGTGAGTTTGTCAGAAAACTGCACTACAAATTTGAAAATGAAATCCAACATTTACATAATGACATGAACCAGAGGAAGCAACAGACTACACATTGTAAACACACTCCTACTTTGTTGGGCTTTGCTCATTCTCGTCTTTTACCATAGAGAGTTTGGAAGAATAGTATTTCCCTTCACGAGCCTCTTCTGTAATCCCGTTAGCAATCATTCACATGCTTTTAGATCCACAGAGAAGGACAATATATGGAGCCAAGCTATCATTAATTAACTAGCGTGACTTGTCGAGTCATGGTTTTAAAACGTAGGAAGTAGAAAGAGGATCTGCACACTTTATACTCCGCGGCCTTTTTTGCAACACTGACATTTTGAGTGTGTGTCGCTCTTCATGTAAAACATCGCTGCTGCAGTAAAAACCCTTCAGTCGGCTGATAAAAGGTGTTTGGATTTTCTCTTTTGACTTTGCTAAGCCGTGGAAACACAATGACACGCCCAGTCAGTAAAGGAAATAAATACAATATGTGGTTTTTGATAAGTACTCAGTTCAGTGTCACCATTTACATAAACCTGTTACCCATCACACCTGAGCCACACAGAAAGGCCGCATTAGTACGCATGAATTCTGTTATAATGGCTCCCCTAAGAGACCGTTTTGTTTGCTGTTGCCAAATGTTTTGCTCCCCTCAGTGGCAGCAGTGGTGCTGTACTTGGAGGTCCCTGGGGCGAGTGCCAGCGAGGTGTTCGGGCCCATTTGTCTGATGCTGCTGCTGGGCACCGTGCACTGCCAGATTGTGTCGACCGAGTCCAGCCGGTGGCCCTCGGGCAGTCCAGCTGCCAGCTGCACCACCAGCCCCGCGCGCAGAAGGAGGTGGTTTTCTCATTGTTAGGCACTGCACACTCATTCGCCTTTACCAGCACACTCTCACCTCCTGGGCGCATGCATAAACTCCCACATTACACACACAAATAGACCCAAAGTCAACCTAGAGGTGTTCTGATACTCCATCATTTTTCCCACTCCCGTGTTTTTCAGCTCATTTTGTGAGGCCTGCTGCATCTACAATCTCTTGGGATTGACTGTTATTTTTATCTTTTCTCCTTCAGGCCGAGGAAGGGCAGAGGGCTGAAGAAATCAGAAGAAAAGAACGACAGCAGGGACACAGAGCAGCAGGGGCCCTGGCAGTTTGAAGAAAGCCAGCGATTATACAGGAACGAAGAAAGGAGGGTACAGTCAGTCAGTCTCACTAGTCAATCTCAGCGCTGTGGTACGAAGAAGGAACCAATTTATGTCTGAATTTAACAAAATCTGTAACATCTTTTAGTTTTTTGCTTGCAGTTTCAGTATCCGTAGAAAGGCAGGTTTATTCTAACCTCAATTAGTGTCAATTCAGCGTAAAGCTACCAATACAATAAGGACCCAGATAAACTTCTTTATCTTTAATGCAGTCAGTTAACCTCCTCGACTACATGTGGAGGTTGCTTAATATCACACCGCAGCAGTACAGTCTTGGGCATTTGTCAGATTCATGCATGTCCTGGAAATACATTTTTTAGAAGCACCTGTGCCTTGATGTTCTCTCTCAGAACAAAAGAAAGTCTGGATTCGGGGCATCCGACGAGCTCTCCAGTGAGGAAGAGGAGGAGGTAAAGCCAGTGGAAGTAATTCGTCCAGTGCCTCATCAAGAAAGACACCCTGCTGCACCCGCTGCGTCTTCTGTTAGGAAAAGAAGTCTAAAGTCGAACCCCAAACCCACATTAAGACCTCAGGTGAACCTTATTGTTACAGTGTGTGTTCATGAAACTGGAGTTAGATGTGTAAGATGTATTTTCATTAATATGCAACAAGCATTCAATTTTACAGAGAAGTACAGAAATGTATAAAACTTGAGTTAGATGTGTGCTTCACGTTAGTTGTGTATTTCGAATGCAGAACAAGCAGTTCAGCACGATTGAGACCACTCTTCATATACTGAACACAGGAAGGGAGTGGGGCTTCCATCAAGGTGAAGCCTCGAGAGGTGGAGCGCCTCAGGCCGAGCGTGGGCTCTCGACCGGCCTCCGACACAGACGACACAATGTGGGAGGAGCTTCTCCAAGGGCCTGACTCCGCCTCCACGGCGAGCAGCGACAGTGAGGGGAACGGGAGGTACAAAGCGGCCATGTCGCTCCCACAAACCACCACTCTGAGCAGCGACGACGACAGCCTTCAGCAGGGAATCCCTGGAGTAAGATCGCCAAACATTTAAATTACCCTTCTTTAGAGCTGCAACGATTATCTATTAACTACCAACTATTCTGATAATCGATTAATCGTTTCTGTCATTTTTCAAGCAAAAATGAAAAAACATTTGCAGGTTCCAGCTTCTTAAATGGGACACATTGCTGCTTTTTTTGGTCTTATATGATAATAAATGAAGAGTTAGACAAAAGAAGCCATTTGGAGACGTCACTTTGGCTTCTGGGAAATTCTGATGAGCATTTTTCACATTTCTTCGACATCTTATAGACTAAATGATTAATTGATTAATCATGAAAGTAATCGTTAGTTGCAGCCCTACTCTTCTTCGACTTGTTTTCATCTCATCTTAAAAAAAATGTTGGTACATTTTATTCATGTAGACTATGTGTGTAATTATGTCCAAATCCATCAAACTAGATATTATTTATTGCATTTCGTTTCAGAGCCAGCTGTCTTGGCTGCAGGCATGTCACCCATCCAAGGACCGTGTCAGTGCCATTATATGGGAGCAGGGCGAGTGTAAGAAAGCAGACATGTCAGTATTGGAGATCAGTGGGATCATCCTCGCACGGGTACACGTTATCCTTTTTACGTTGGTGTTAGTTCTGGGGGTAAAAGATTGCTCTGCGTTACAAACCCCTAAACCATTTCTGCAGAGTAACACAGTTGTTTAAAGCCAAGTCATTGTTTTCCCGTTTGTATACCACGCAGTCACACCTGTTGCACTGCATTCCCGGTTTTAAATGTGGCAGGAAATATTGTAATTATATCTTCAGTAATGAAATAAAAGGGGCAGATACAAATTTGATTGCTAAGATGTTAAAATGTGAAATTCTCACTCTGTTGAACATTTAGTTGTCAGACATACATACTGACAGCTTGTAGACATCAGCAACATCTTACACAGGCTGTGTTCTTTTAATGCAGCGATGTTGTCTGACTGAGTAGACTGTCGAGAAGTTTCTTTAGCTTCAGTCAGCATAACCATGTCGCACCACAACAAGATGTTCTTTGTCTCTCTCACACAGGTGAAGTTAGTGGAGCAGGGGATGGGTTACCTGGTGCTCGGTGGGCTGATGACCGCCACCCTGGCGCTGCTGCCCTTTGCCTTCCGCTCCTCCCAGCGCCTGGATTTGTCGAGCCTCGGCTCCCTGTCCCTGACGGAGCTGGTAGAAATGGCGGTGGGGCCGCCGGACGCCCAGGCCTACGCCTTTTTTCTGATCACGACGGTGCAAAGAGTCTGCCTCATAGGCCTGTTCTTCTTCATGATGTGTGTGGCCGAAAGAACGTACAAACAGGTGAGAGGTGACTTTGTGTTGTTTGAAGCTTTCTGTCGCTCATCGTATCCACTTATGTCTTTCCACTGGGGAATGTGTAGTAAAGTAGTAACAGTAATTAGAGTTTTTACTTTCCTATCATTATAATACTGTACATTAACCCGTTTAACCTGGTTTGATTGATGCAATTTGTGTCAAAAATCAAATTTCTTCATCTCCAAGTCATAACCAGGGTCTGAAATGAAGGTTTCTCCTCACCTGCCACTGCAACAGGTTACTGACCATTTCTTCTTCCTCAGTCTTTTTGTCTGTCACTGCCGATACCTGTGTTTATAGAACCCTTCAGAATTGTAAACACTGAGTCAGTGCTACCTGACAGTAGCAATATGGAAATATGTCACGTATAACCTTAATCCCTGACTATTCTTAAATAAAAAATCATATTTATTAATATAAGAAAACCTTATCTGCCACATCCAACATTTACCCTGTTTTTTGGCAGGTGGCAGATGCTAATTTCAATCAAATCTGAATGCACAGACACACTGTTAGATTCAGCTTGATTTATACCGGGGTTATAAATACTTCAGATTAACATCCATCAAAATCTTTAGAAAAGAAATACGTGTACAATGTGAACAGCAGCTGCTAATGTCTGGTTTGGCGTGACTTTTCACGTCCCAAATTAGCCAAATGTAAAGAAATCTAGGTGTACAGCTAATTCACTAACCCTATGGCAATATTATACTTCCTACTTGCATCCCCCAAAGCATTATGGGATCTGGGGAGCATTACCCCAAATAGACGTAAGTAATAGGAG
The DNA here is from genome assembly GCA_036023655.1 of Nannoperca australis. Lineage (NCBI taxonomy): Eukaryota > Metazoa > Chordata > Actinopteri > Centrarchiformes > Percichthyidae > Nannoperca > Nannoperca australis. The sequence goes on from JAVQJD010057581.1 coordinate 5,154, forward strand.
TGACGAATCAATTATTATTATCATTATTTAGTTTAATAAAAAAATGTTACACTATCAGTATATTTGTTTATATTACTAAGGCTGAGAATGTCCAATCAGCATGGTTCTTATATCTCTATAACACTGACACTCTAATCTGTCCATTCGTGTACAGACATTGCTCTGTCTTGCAGCATCTGGCAAAATGATGTATATTTTTTAATAATATAATTTCTTTTTTAGATGCAGTGTGCTTTCCAAACCAGTCAATCTGTTTGTTCATTCATGTTAGCTGCTCTTCCCTCTAGTGGCAGCTGAGAGGTGGTACCTACAGACAGAATCACCCACTTGACTCCTTGCGGGACTTGTAAATTCTGCTAACTGCTTTTCATCTCTGACGGTGTATGTCCGTGTTTCCCCCGACAGAGACTCTTATTTGCCAAGTACTTCAGCCACCTCACTTCAGCTCGCAAGGCCAAGAAATCGGAGATCCCTCATTTCAGGCTGAAGAAAGTCCAGAACATAAAGATGTGGTTGTCGCTACGCTCTTTTCTCAGGGTTTGTTTTCTCCTGCTTTATCGCTCTGACGTTCTTTAATTAGTGTACATTGTTTTACCTCTGGAGGGTTGTCATGGACTTGGGTTTGTTTGTAATGGTGCGTCAGTGACTTGCTTGTTCGTTGCAGAGACGAGGGCCACAGCGCTCCGTTGACGTCATTGTCTCCACTATCTTCCTTTTAGCGCTGTCCATTTCATTCATCATTTGCGCCCAGGTCAGTCACATCCGCTGGAACACATCTGATCTGTTTAGAGAGCACAAATATAATAATGTTGTTCAAACAGTGTGAGTCTTTCATAGAGATAAAATAACAGGAAGACAGCCACAAAACATGCAACCATCTTATCATATTACCTGAGTGAAGATAAGCCGTAAAGCTGAGACAGCAAATATTTTACAAGCTCTGCTTGATCCAGAGAAGTCACTTTTCACAACAACAACCAGTGTAAAATACTGTTGCTTTGCCCTTCGTCAGCTTCTGCACAGCCACAACACATTCCTGGAGTCTCTGACAAACTGGGAGCTCATGGTGTGGGCCTCGTCCCTCATCCTGTTTCTGTTACGGCTCGCCACGCTGGGCTCGGAGACCAACTGCAAATACAGCAACTCCTCAGTGCTGCTTACTGAGCAGGTAAGAACCCGTGTTGCAGGTCATTTCTCAGTGGGTTCAGCACCGTTTGTAACACCATCAGTTGGATTTATAGCAAGCATCATGTCTTTACTGTACGGTTTAAACTGTGTAAAACTGTTCTTGGTTGCAGATTAATTTGTATCTTAAGATGGAGAAAAAGCCCAATAAGAAAGAAGAACTCGGTATAGTGAATAACGTTTTGAAACTAGCTACAAAACTGATGAAGGTAAGCACAATTTAGTTTCTTTGTTTTACAGATTTTACAGCTTCCTGTTAAGTTAGTGAGTTGTATGAGTTTGAATTTTACCTTTTTAAGGGTTAAGACACCGACCATGAACTGCAATGGTCCTGGTTTGAGTCCGGCTGGGGACCAATGTTGCACCTAATGTTGAACAATTTAATCTCCTAATAAGACATCCCTAACAACTTTGTACTGAGAGGAATTTAATGAATTTGATTGTATTGTAATTTCATTGTTTTATTCAAATGAAGGCCGTTTTTGCCAGCTGCCTTTCGTCCATAATAAATTCCCTCTGTGACCCTTTTCTTGCCTCGAGGTATGGGGCAAGTTCAAATATCGTTGTTTTCCCTCTTACCCCCCCCCCCCCAGGAGCTGGATACTCCATTCAGACTGCTGGGTCTGACCGTGAACCCTCTGATCTACAACATCACCAGAGTGGTCATCCTGTCTGCTGTGTCTGCAGTGGTCAGCGACCTGTTCGGCTTCAACATCAGAGTGAGTCTTTCTGCTAAATTCTGTTGCAAGAAGACGGGGCACTCCACAAATGTAGTCGTCACATGAAGCACTACTCAGCCTGCGAAAACAGTTGTCTTCTGTAACTCTAGAGGGAGCTTTCTAAAGTTTTTAGTGTAGGTTGGGATTGGAGACTACAAACACGGGTCAGTTGCCTCGTGGGAAATGTAGGATCCTCTGATTTTTAACTTGACTAGGGACTAAAACTCATGTTATCTTGGCTTCGGCCACTTCAGTTTGGACAATTTTGTTAATGAAATTGCTATAATAAATGATGGTTTTGAACTATGAAGAGTCTTTATGCTAAGCTAAACTGAGCTAATTGGCTCGTGGCTCTAGATCCATATTTATTGCACATATCATATTTATTGCAGATATCAATCATAACTGCAATAAAGTGAACATAGTACTTCCCAAAATGTCATTTTGTACAACATTTGCACCAATGTAGGTGATGCAGAACTCTGACCTGTGATGATGTGTTTGTGTTGTTTTGTAAGACGTCTGTGAAATGAATTATCCTTTTGTTCCCCTTTTTTTTTTGTAATTAAAGCTTTATCTCGTCTGCTTTATTTCCAGCTGTGGAAAATCAAGTCTTAATGTGAAAACGGCAAACCACCAACAGTCGGGACACTGGAGACCAGAAACTTCCCTTGTCTGCTGCAGAGAGCCTCTCATCTACAACAACAACAACAAAAGAAAGTGCAAACCTACTGACGGTTCAGTGATTTGTCTGTGCCTTCCAACTCAAACTTCCGTCTCGTGAGTTTCGTCAGTCGTTCACAAGCCCGAGATGCTCTGACAATCGCTCACACGCCGGTACTGGACGCACGGCTGCCATGACAACACACCGTATCCATCAGCCAAGCTACTAACCCGGTGCCTAACCTTTGACCCTCGAATGTTCCTCACTATGTGGTTAAATATAGCGGCCGTTTCAAGTTTGACATAATTTCGTGCTTCGGTCACATCCAGATTTCCAAATGTGTCAAAGTGAATGAGTTAAATGCAGTAATGTAGATAGTTCAAGTCTTATTCACTGATGTTTCTCATCAGCACATTAGTACAATTAATTGACAAATCAAGCTATGTGCTATCAATAGCCTGTAAATCAAAATGGGCGACCAGCTGTATGAAATACATTTTCATAGCACTCAACTTAAATGTCAACCTTTTGTACTATTTAAGGAGGAAACATTGTGATTGTAAGTGGGCTTTATTTATTTGGGGTTCTGTTTTAGCACTTAAACTTGTTATGGTACCTGTGAGTCAGGACTCTTTGACCACTATGTCCTTTGTATTACGGATCTTTGTTGAATAAAATGACCATACAAGGAGGGTTTGGTTGTGAAAATGTTTAATAGAAGACGTCAATAAATGCTTTCCATCCGTGGATGTTGGCATCATGGTATTTTTGTTGTTGTTGTTGTTGTTGTTTTCATTGTTGTATGAATTATTCTCAGGCGCTTCTGAATTTTTGATACTGGGCTGTGATTTGGCGCGTGCTGTCGTGGATCTATTATTAACGTTACGGTAGAGAGGGGGTGAAAAAATGACGTAGAGACACACCTCCAGCTTGGAAGGACATCAGCCGGCCGAAGAGGCACCTCAGCGCCAAGGACAGGCCGAGCAGACGCTCTCCTCCGGCCGCAGCGGCGGGCGCAAACTCTCGGCCCGGTAGATCCCGAGATCCCTGTGCCGACGGTGCGTCACCGCGTCCGCAGAGGCGTGTCTGGCTGGAAAGACTCATCATTTGGCCTATCGACCAGGTAAAAAAATAAATATATATAATATTAGAAACGCGTTCTGCGTGGATCACGAATGTTTGTGTCGCATGAACTCAGTCACCCCAGTTAGAGAGGAAACCATTGCGCGTCTTGCTCGTATGCGGCTTTGTAAGTAAAGTGCGTTTAGCCAAGCGGGTCATGTTGCAGCGCCTTTACTCTTCGTCCTTAGCTCTTCTGGTTATGGTTGTGGAGTCGCTGTTACCAGGGATACATATGTGCATAACACTTTATTTTTTGAAAAGCTATAGCTTTTTTGTGCAAGATCAGAAATATATTGTAAATATATTGAAATATTGTTCCATCAGAAATACATAGAAGTAAAACTGTACATGCCTGCCTCCTCTGTTTCAGACCAGCTTGGACAATGCCCTTCTGAGAGACACTTTAACATGTCAAGCACTCAGATAGACAATGGCTCTGCAAACACAGCAGATGCCAAGAAAACAGACCTGAGAATGAATGAGAAGAAATGCTGTAAGTATAAAGTTCCAGGTTTCCCACAAATGGCTCATTTGACCAAATTAGTCTGATAGTTTCCAGGTTCACGTGTAACATAATACCTTTCATTGTTCACTCTGGATTCAATTCAGATGATGTTTAATCTCCTCTCTGGGAAACGGCAGCTGCTTCATTTAGTTTCCAACTCCTCATTTCCGAAAAGACAATTAAAAAGTGAATCTCTGTAGGCAAAAACCAAAAAAGCGTGTCTGACACCTCTCTGTGGTTTCCACTGTTCTTTCTCTCCGAGGGCATTTCTTCTTCTAATTTCTTTGCTCCCGGTCCACAGGTGATATTTGTGTCTAAAGAGACAATTCTTTTTGTCCAGTGCACATGACCTACTTATTACATTGTCATAATTCTGCATGATGGCAGCAAAATGCAGCAGTTATGTTGAAATGCATCCTTCCCAGACATAAAATGTACATCTATTTTATATAAATGCAGCCACCTTTATATCTTTTTTGGGTTGTGCAGGTGATTCATATTGGAGGGTTGAACATGATTTCCATAAAGCTGTGTGGGTTTCTATCAATGTGCTTGACAAATGTATATCTGTCTCGTGTGTAGCATGGGCTTCCTATATGACTAATTCTCCAACAATGATCGTAATGATCGGCCTTCCTGCAAGAGGGAAGACCTACATGTCAAAGAAACTCACACGTTACCTCAACTGGATCGGAGTCCCAACCAAAGGTACTGCATGGCGTGTGACAAAAAGCAGTGTCCCGACTGTAAATCAAAATTATAAATGATATAGCTGTCTTGTCTTCAACTTTTCTTTGCTAAATTTGCCCTATTTAACTCAAAACTACTATTGTCTATTGTGGTCTACAAACTGTACACAGTATTTAGCAAATTTAAATAAATGTTTTAAATCAAATTTTATCTAAAGGACATTCAAACAACCGTGTTCGTTTCTGATGGTGAATTATGTTCTTTTTCACAAATAAATCGCAAATAATTGATACGCCTGCTTTATTCTGCAGGGGTATTAAGATCTATAAGAGATTTAACTTTTTTTTCACTTTCAAACTCTATCCAATGATGGTCGACACATTAGAGGGAGCTTTATAAAGTTTAGAGTTTGGCTTGGGCTTGGAGACTTTAAACATGGGTCAGTTGCATTGTGGGAAATGTAGGATCCAGTGATTTTGGTGATTGACTAGGGACTAAAACTCACTTATTTTGGCTGGTGGTCTAAACATTCTTTGTAAGCATTCATTCAAAGCAAGTACATTTAAACGTATGTACTGTATATCTGAGTATCTCAGAATAGGACATTAAACTTAGCATCAGTTGAGTTGTAATAGTTTTAATTCTTAACAAATGACATGTCAATTGTCATTTGTTCATTTTGCAGTGTTTAACTTGGGTGTGTACCGCAGAGAGGCGGTCAGAGCTTATAAGTCCTATGATTTCTTCCGACACGACAATGAGGAGGCCATGAAAATCAGGAAGTAAGTTTCACTTTTATTAATGTGCTTATCATGTGCTCTTGTTTAGTCATTACACAGGACATTCACATATTATCTATCTAACATGTAGCATCTCCACTGTCTTAGTATAGCATCCCCTCCCCGGTCTACGTGGGTCTGCTTGGTATTCTGCAGCTTCCACTGCTGCATCAGTGACTAAGCTGTTTTTAAAACAGTCGATATTCAGCCGCGGTCAGCACAGTATTCATGCTACCTTAAACCGACACTGATCTATAGTTAATGTACACACACAGACGCACCACTTGCAAAGTATCAGCTCTGGATTCTTGTGGTTATTCGTTTGTATTCAGACTGATCTCAATCACATCACTGCTGATTTCTGCAACAACAAAAAAATCACGAATATGTGACAGGCTCTTGGCAGCATCCCAGTGCTGAATTGTGACCTAGATATTAAACAAGCTGCCGCTGTCACTCTGAAGCTGACACGAGCCCTCCTGGGTGTTGCGTGGGTATCCAACCTGGGTCAAACTGCAGCTGTGAATAATTCTGAGGGTTTGTCTTAGTTTCAGCTGGTTGGGGTTACAAGAATAGTTGGACAAAATAGACATTTTGTGAAATGTGCCTTTTTGCTTTCTAAACCGAGAGTTAGATGAGGTGATTCATACCGCTCTAATGTCTGTCCTCTAAATGTAAGGACACTGTTAGCTTAGCTTAGCATTACGACTGGAGACAAAGCGAACCAGCTAGCCTGGCTCTGTCCAAAAGTAACAAAATCCATCTATCAGCACCTTTTAAAGCTCAGAGTCACTCTTCCTGTTTCCTGTCTATGCTAAGCTAACTGTCTCCTGGCTGCAGGTTTCATATTTACCCTACAGATATGTGAGCGTTATTGATTTCCTCATCTATCTCTCAGCAAGAAAACAAATATGCATATTTCCCAAAGTGTCGAACTGTTTCTTCACCTCAGTAGGACTATTTAAATTCCCACTCATCTGCCCTCCAGGTATACATGAACCCCCCAAAATATTACTTTTCTGCCAAAAGTAAGGTCTATTATCAATCTATCAAGACATTGTTTGAAAAATATATTGCTGTAGAGTTTTTCAAATGTATTTTTGCTGTTCTTTGAGCAGCACAAATTCAATTATATACTCCTCAATTTTATTGGAGTGGCAGCAGAAATCTTAGAGGTGTACATTTTAACAATCTCGGCACATAAAACCTAAAGTGTCTCTTTGGTTGGACACCGCTAGGGATGGAGATGGGGAAATGATTTGAGTCAACTGATCTTTTTACCCAGATACCATGGTAATCCCATACGCCAACATGCTACAAAATAAGACATGGATCTTTTTTAGATGACAAGTTTATTTGAGGAGCAACAGAAAAATCAAATACTGAATCAAGGCCTGCATGATGCCTACAAATGTAATATTAGTACTGATTTTGGGTTTCTGGCATTTTCAGCATCATTTATGAATCACAGGCAAACAAACATGCAATGTACATTTCTGTGATTGTGAATTTTAGCGAATGAGAGGCTCTTTGAGAGGACTGTTTTCACTCTCCCCCACAGGCACTGTGCTCTGGTAGCTCTGCAGGATGTGAAGGCGTACCTGACGAAGGAGGGAGGTCAGATCGCGGTGAGTTATCTCGCTGCCGTTCTATCCATCTGTCTGTCTGTGTCTCAGTGTTGGCTCGTTTCCAAAAGCTTCAAAATACCCAGAGCAGAAACGCATCTGGCATCAAGGCAACTTTAATCCTGAACTGTCCTACAAACATTTTACCATAAAACACCCACATTACACAAGACACATTGTGTCCCTTTTATTAGGTGTTTGATGCAACCAACACAACAAGAGAACGGCGAGACCTCATTCTAGCTTTTGTGAAGGAGAATGCGTTCAAGGTAAGATTGGCAATATTTAATATGTTTATATTTTGCAATTATTTGATCAGTTCCTCTCTTTTGGTCATCATGTGTATCTGTGACATGTTAAAATGTAAAACAAGTTAGAAACACAAGTTAGCAAACATATTCATTAATATCAGGTAGGGATCAATTGATTTAGTTTAGAAATTCTATTAAAGGTACCATGTGGAGGTTTCGACCATTAGAAGCGCTATGGAGCAATGTTTTAACAAATACATACTCTTTGTTTAGAAGTAAACTCCGCTGGACACCTTGAATCTCTGGCTGATGGCACGTTGTGGCGTGGATTCAATGGATAGTTTCAAGAAGCTTTTGCACACGTTGACCCTCTGAGCTGAGCTGCCCTCTTTCCAACAGGTGTTCTTTGTGGAGTCAGTGTGTGACGACCCAGACGTCATAGCTGCTAATATTCTGGTACGATCTAATGTCACCAGCGAGACTTTATGGTTTGACTGTGACCTCTTGTCCGGGTCTAACCCATAATCTATTAATATTCACACTATCTACAGTGATAGGCACAAACTACCGCGCTGGTTCACGTTGTTTGAATGTGCTGTAACAGGAAGTGAAAGTGTCCAGTCCAGACTACCCTGAGAGGCACAGAGAGAGAGTAATGGATGATTTCCTCAAACGAATAGAGTGCTACAAGGTTACCTACCAACCATTAGATCCTGATGATTACGACAAGTAAGACCTGATCAAATCTTAATGCTTCTAGTTATGAATGTTTTTTTAAACAAGACATTATTTTATACTGAAAACAACATTACTAGATTATTCCTGTAATTATTTTTAACCAAGCAGTAAAATTGTTTGCCTCTTCTATATTATTTTGAGGAATTAGAGTTGCAGTTCAGGAAAAACAACACTAGATGGTGGCGGTAAGCAACCATTTGATCCAGCTACATGATTCATTGGTATCTGCAGGGACCTATCTTTTATCAAGGTGATGAATGTGGGCCGGCGTTTTCTGGTGAACCGGGTGCAGGACTACATCCAGAGCAAGATTGTCTACTACCTCATGAACATCCATGTGCACTCTCACTCCATCTACCTGTGTCGGCATGGAGAGAGCAATCACAACGTGGAAGGCCGCATCGGAGGAGACGCTGAACTTTCTCCTCGAGGGAAGCAGGTATGAGTTCCCAGGTTCTCTTTCATAATCCCTGTTTTATGAACTGCAAAGCCAGTGTCTTCTGAAAACCCAATTACAAGACTCTCAGGGAGATAGCTCAATGGGGATAAGGTGTACTTAACTGCAATATTGTGAACACCTGAGTCAAGACCTTTATCAAATCCTCTTCATTTCCCATTTGTTGTCTATATCCACTGAACCTAATGAAGCAGAAACACCACAAAAGATTCTCTCTTGTCTCTCTCGCATCCCAGTTCGCCCATGCCCTGCGAGATTTCATTGAAGAGCACAAACTGTCAGATTTGAAGGTGTGGACGAGCCAGCTGAGAAGAACCATCCAGACCGCGGAGGAGCTGGGTGTTCCTTACGAACAGTGGAAGATACTCAACGAGATTGACGCTGTCAGTAGCCGGTCGTCTAACCTCCCACATTTTACAATTCCAAGAATCATTACAGATGCATGGAGCTGGAGTTCAGATAAACAGAAAGTATATTTTGGAGGTTTTTCAGAGACATTTTAGTTTAGCGGGAGATAAAAGGGGGATTCCAGACAGTAAGTAACACAATACAAAAGCGAAAAAGGCTTCAGTGTAGAGGTAAGAACTACAAAGCCACAACATCTGGAGGAGAAACAAAAGCCTGAAGGAAACGTTTCAAAAGATACTGGTCACAGAAAAGAAGACAATCTTAGGCAGTGCAAGAAGAGGAGTTGTATTTATTTAGTGGGGCAGATTAGTTCAAATCTGACCTTTTTCAACGTCACATGGTCTTCATCAGGGTGGAAATATTATAAACACATTGATTACAATACACATTGTGCTCTGCATAGACAGTATAGTAATAAATATTATTGCATCACGTGTGTAATCAGTCTGTTTGCTGATCTTACTGCATGTGAAACTAACTGATTGCACTGACTGCATTCTACTTTCAAAAGATACTGCTGCTGTCTTTCTTTACATAGTCTCTATGTGGACTATGTTTAAATAATGCAGCAAAGTTAACATTTAATGGTTCTTTTTTTTTTTATTGTGTGCAGTGAAAAGGCGTCCCTTTACATTTTTACTTGTGCCTTTGACATGAAGACGGATGCTCTGTTGTCCTCATCCAGGGGGTGTGTGAGGAGATGACTTATGACATGATCCAGAACTCCTTCCCTGAGGAGTTTGCTTTGAGGGACCAGGACAAGTACCACTATCGCTATCCAGGAGGAGAGGTGACCTGACGCGCTCCTTCCGTCTCACAGTTGCTTTTGTTTCAATAATTCATCTTAATAGGCCTTTTTCACAGAAGACACGTCACTGTAGAAAAAGATATGGTGTAAATAATCAAATTAATGATGGCTGAATACCATTTAGCTGCTTTGGTTTCATGGTCCTGGTGTTGTGTTCATGCTGGCTCGCTGTCACGGCTTGCTGGGACACTTGAAAGACTTATTAGTATCTGTGCTTTTCCTTGGGTGACAGTGAAAGTCAAAATGTTTACTGTGAAAGTCAGCGGTTTAGTCAGGTTAGCTATTATTTTCCATCAGATCGTCAACGTTCCTTTTCTAATAGCAATTCTCACAGTTAATTCACAGCTCTTTGCAGTTATTAGAAGTTTTGAAAGTTTATAGATTACTTTAAACCTGTTTAAACTGGGTCTTCTGCCTTCTCTTTGCTTTCTCCAGTCCTACCAGGACCTTGTTCAACGTTTGGAGCCGGTTATCATGGAGTTAGAGAGACAGGGCAACGTGTTGGTGATCTGCCACCAGGCTGTGATGCGCTGTCTGCTGGCTTACTTCCTGGACAAGAGTGCAGGTTAGATAAACACAAGCGCGCGCACACACACACACACACACACACACACACACACACACACATATGCACATGCTTAGACCACACCAGCAGATGATGAGATGTTGTATACTCTCTTCTTCATCCCATAGAAGATCTACCATACATGAAATGTCCGCTCCACACAGTACTGAAGCTAACCCCTGTTGCATATGGTAGGTGTTCACCTTAGACAAAGCTCAGTGTGACACTGACTTTTGTTTTCTCATAATATGCACGCTTTATTTAAATGTATTCTATGTTTTTTCTTCTAGGTTGTAAAGTGGAAATGTTTTATCTTAATGTGGAGGCAGTAAACACACATCGAGACCGGCCTCTTGTAAGTGGCAATCACAGTCGCATAAATGTGCATTCAGCATAGTAGAATTAAAGTGTGATTGTAAATGCAAAATACATTTATATTATTTACTTACAAAGCAGCAATTCAAAACTCAGCATCTAATCCTTTGTCTTGTTTGTTGTGTCTGCTAGTTCAATGCAGTTGTGATGCAACCACCAGTCATGCCCTGTGTGCGAGGCTTTGCTTCATTGACCTCTGACTGCTGATATGCCTGTTTTGTTACGTCCCCCTGTATCTTTATGTGTAATTAATCCGTCTGGCTTGAGCTGTGAGCTAATGAATGTTAAGGCAGCTGATAATCTGGTAATAATTGACCTTGATGGAGGCGATGGCTGGTCATGCTACCTTGCTTGGCTGATCTAATCATTACCATTGCTCTGGTTGCATCCCGATGTTAATATTATGTATTCTCTATAAAAGACTGCTGTTTTTTTAGCTGTTAGCCCCGTTTTGAAATCTTTTTCCTTTTACTATCTTGATTGAAGCAGGCGTTCGTCTGTTACCGTTCCTTCATGTTTTGTGTTGTGTGGTGTGGAATGACGTGTTGAAACAGTTTCTGTCACTAAAAACAGCTTCTGTTGTCTTACTTGTTGCTGTGGATCCATGTGGAGAGGACGGCTAGTTTGCTTGGCAGTGTCTGGTCAGGTGTGCCCCCCCCCAGGGTGTTGTATGTTCCCTGATCTTGCGGTGTTTCATCTCCTACCAGGGTAAAATCCCGATGGACTCAGCTCTCATACATCGGCGGAATAGTTACACTCCCCTGGCCAGTCACGACCAGGTCAAGCGTCCCAGACTCTACAGCGCGGGCAACCAGCCCTGGCTACCGCTCGCCCCCACCCCATCAGCTCTGATGCCAGAGGGACGGCAAAGCCAAGTTAGTGCCAGAGTTACAGGCCCCCCCCCCCTCTAAAATCAGTCACCGCCAACTCTAATCAGTCGCCTCCCGCCACAGTTGTGACCCTGTGTTTTGGCATTTCCTCGCCTCAATTTAGGATCCTCTCGATGATTCATTGTCTGTGCTGAAAATGACGTACATGGAATCCACCTCTCTCTCTCTCTCTCTCTCTCTCTCTCTCTCTCTCTCTCTC